>JBBYHQ010026685.1:0-33799 GCA_038382645.1 Spergularia azorica | reverse complement strand
CTTTCGAGAATTTCCCATGCTTCCTTCGACGTATTAGCTCTTAAAATTCTTGGAAATATAGTTTCCGCAACACCTTGCTGTATGATGTACAGAGCTTTCGCGTCAGACATTTCATCCTCCAATACCTTCTTCTTCTTTGCTTCACTTAATCCTACTTCACTCTCATATCTCGTATACCCATTCTCGACAAAGTTCCACAGTCCCATTGATCGCAACAATGTCTTCATTTTGATTTTTCAAAAATCGTAACTTTCACCTTTAAAGGTTGGAATTGGAAGTGAGGAATTTTGAGATGGGTTACTCATATCTTGCAAAAATATGTTCTGCAAGCTCTGATACCACTGTTAGAATTTTGTTTGGTATACGAAGGTTGATATTGGTATGAGATTGAAACTTGATTATGGTTGTTTTGTGAAATTGTTATGTTATTAATATATAATTGGATATCTTACATTTTCATTACACATGCATGGCACTTAGCTCTATTTATAGAGCAACTAAGTCGGTCAACCCACTACATTAACCGACATTCTTAGAGCTACTAGATTAGTCTAGGCTTAGTGCTTCTACATCACTCTAACCTATTCTAGATTATTCTAAGCTAATCTAGATTTTCCTAGATTATTCTAACATTATCTACAGCTTGCTGGTAAATGTTTTAGTCTTCCATTTGAACCACCCGTGCTCAAAACCTGCTGCTGATATTTTTCAGCCTTTTGTTTTCATTTTTGCTTCACCTTCGTTCTACAAATTTTGTTTTCTTCATCTTTGTTTCTTTTTTTTTATTATTTGTTTCATCTCTATTCACATTGTGTATTGTTCTTTGGGTTTCTTGTATCAAAAGGGGCCCCAAAATTGGGTTTCGCACGGGCCCCCCAAAATCTACAAGACGGCCCTGCTACTTAAGAATGTGTACCATCTAGGTTGATATGTCTCAAGTCTCAAGTACCGGCCAATAGTTTCATTGATAAAGAGTCATACGACATCTGCAATTGACATTAGATGATATCTTATTTATTTCTTTTATTTAATACAATGTGACTGTTCTTGATATAGCAGTTATGACTTTGTGTGGCATGATGATCATTAATCGTATTACCAACTTTTCATTTCAACGTTTTGGAAAGAAAAATCATTTTGAGAAAACACTAGTCACATAAACATTAACAACTTGTTTGATAGGAAAACGCTTTTTCATGTTTGGTGGCTAAGGATCAATCACGAGGTTCTCCGAGATGTACAACCTGAGATATTCACCATGTTCATATACTCCCTTCACAAATACATACTCCAGCCGTTCTCACTTTCAGATATGACAATTTTAACTCTTACCTAAAAATTACAAAACTCATCCTGTTAAATTCGTAATTAAAAATCTTTTGATATCAGTATACTTTTATAGTTCTTAGATGCCCGAGATAATATTGTATACTTTTCTCGAAATAGTATCTCTTTCACAACAGTATCCTTTCATAATTAAAAGACTCACTCAGTGTCAAAGTATACGCCGGCGTACATGAAATTAATTTTCTTTGGCTTCTCAATTACTCCACATCACATCACGTTTATACCACGAGCAAGTACTACTATTTGCTCTAGTAATCCTTCAAGAATAAGGACACACACTGGAAAAAAAATCGAAAAACCCAAAAGAAAAAAAAAAAAGAGAGAGAGGGAGAGGGGGAAAGTTGGTGCGACTTGACTTTTCCTTTGATCTGCATCATCATCTCTCTCGCATTTGTTGAGATCTCCCATGGCGATCCCCCTCCAATTCTCCGCCATCTTCATTCTATCACTATTAAGTCTGATTTCTCTCTCCTCAGCCGAGATCCGAACCACAACGATCCGATCCGACACCCGACCCATAATCCCAATCGACGAATTCGGGTTCACTCACACGGGTCGCCTCGAACTCAACGTCTCCACCATCTCCCTCTCCAACCGCAACGTCGACCAATCCAAGGTCGGTTTCTTCCTCGTCACGCGCGAATCATGGCTCCACGTGCTCGAACAACTCGAAGACTCAGAAGTCACGTGCGCCTTAGATTCCCAGCTCGTCAAACGAGTCTACACCTTCAACTCGCTCCCACCCACCTCCGACTCGTTCGGATCCCTCTACATCGAGACCGATTCCGACCAATACACTCTCGTCTTCGCCAACTGTTACCAAGACCTTAGCGTAACGATGACGGTACAATCCGCTATGTACAATCTCGACGGAAAATCACGTCAGCGTGACTACCTATCCGCTGGTAGGACCGTGCTACCTAGGGTTTACTTCATCTTATCCGTCATCTACTGGGGGATGTCCGCGTTTTGGATAGGACTCTTGTACAAGAAGCTACTAACGGTTTTCCGGATCCACTTGTTTATGTTAGCGGTGGTTATTCTAAAAGCGTTGAACCTCTTATGCGAGGCCGAGGATAAATCATACATTAAAAAAACCGGCACCGCGCACGGTTGGGATGTAGTGTTCTACATCTTCTCATTTTTAAAAGGAATTACCCTTTTTACCCTCATAGTCCTCATCGGAACAGGGTGGTCCTTCCTCAAACCTTACCTACAAGACAGGGAGAAAAAGGTCCTAATAATTGTTATCCCACTCCAAGTTATCGCCAACATTGCACAAGTTGTGATCGATGAGACTTCCCCCTTCGCGCAAGACTGGCTGACGTGGAAGCAGGTGTTCCTTCTCGTTGACGTTGTCTGCTGTTGCGCGGTTCTGTTTCCGATTGTGTGGTCGATTAAGAATTTGAGGGAGGCGGCGAGGTCGGATGGGAAGGCGGCGGTTAATTTGATGAAGTTGACGTTGTTTCGGCATTACTATGTGGTTGTTATATGTTATATTTATTTTACTAGAGTTGTGGTTTATGCGCTTGAGACAATTACTTCGTATAGGTACTTGTGGACGAGTGTCGTGGCGGCCGAGTTGGCGACACTTGCGTTTTATGGGTTTACTGGGTATAAGTTTCAGCCGCAAGCTCATAATCCGTATTTGGCTATTGATGATGAGGAGGAAGAAGCTGCTGTTGAGCAATTGAAGCTTGAAGATGAATTCGAGCTTTAATTTTTTATTTTACTTTAGTCTTTTACTTGCATATTGAAAGAAAGAAAGGTATGATTTCTCATTGTTGTTGTTACTTGTTAGTGTTAATTAATCAATCTATCAATCAATTCGTTGATTAAATCTTGTTTGTTTCGAGTGTAGATGAAGAGAAAAAGAGACTCACACATTATATATGTTTTAGAGTATCAGCTTCTTGTGGATCTTTTTATGAATATATATATATCTACTGGATGGCTCCTTTGTCAATTATACATGTTCAACTAGTATCGTTGTTTACGATATTGTAGCCTATTATCGTGTTCTTTTCGTTTCTTGTATGTTTTTAGACTTTTTACTGGTGAATAAAACGGATTTTCTACTTTGTAATGTGCCACTATCTCATGTTCTTCATTTATCGTAAATTTCTATTTGCTATCACAAGTTTTGTACCAGCGATTTGTTGAGCTAAATATGCTGATTGTGTCACTTGTACTATTGTGTTCATCGGTCTTTCAGTGTTTGTGCACCCTGCAACCATTCCTGTCTCATTTGCACTTATACTTGGCTAATCTTCTAGGTTCCATTTCTTTGCGTGTTATTAGCTTATGTCCTTGTTATTCGAGGTTCGCTTATGTTCTTTGTCATCTTTGTGCAGTGAGGTGTGTTATAAAATATACTGTTTTAAATACCTCTGTGATGAACTCCACTAGGTTTCATTGCTCGGCTTTAGTATTTATATATTTGATTTATAAGAAACTCCTATTGCTTTTGATGCTGGTTATGTTGTTGGAGCTGGTATATGCTGGTTACATTGTTGGAGCTGGTATATGCTCATTACAATGAATATGAAGCCTGAAGGTTGCTTCTGTAGGTAGGCACTTAGGCGTCCTATATTGAATATGAATATACCTTTTTTTGTGTGTCAATATATGGGGATTACAAAGTACTCGAACTTTACTCCATTTTCTGAGTCCTGACTTGCGAGAATGTTTTAGTGGAAAGCACTGGTGAGGTAGTACTTCATCTCTATAGGGCCTTATTTTGATCATTCTTATGTGATGATGTCTATGCCTAAATTGGTGTGATCTATCACCTATGAGGGGTATGGGTAACTATTACCTTTCATCGGGAGAAACCACTACCCAGCTTCCCTCCTCTCTCCTTTACAACGATCGCTTGCTCCAATTGTCGGTTCCCTCTTTGTTTTGGCCTGTGCAACCTCTTTAAGTGTTACCTTTAGTCCAAGCAAACTCTTGGGTCGTATATCTCAGTTTTATGCCTTTTCATTTACATCGAGTTGAACATTGCTGCCTCCTGTTTAACTTTTATCTATAATCTAATTGTTGTAAACTGGTGGAATATGTCTGTGTTAAGGAGCAAAAAGATAGTTTGTGCCTTGTGTGGTGTGAGGTTTATGTAATGTGGCAGCCTTAACTTGCTTATTTCCTTTGGAAAACAAGACCAAATCACGGAGAAGATAATTTGGCAGGACAAGGTCTTTCATTTAAAAGGGTTAATCGATCTTTTTTTTCATTTTGTTAAGCATTTATCTGGTTTATCATTGTATTCTTGCAGAAAACACTTGAAAAGAATATTGCCTGAATTAGATTTGGTCTAGCCTCCTTTTTTTTGGGAAAGCCTCCAATTAATAAATTTATGAAAACAGAGTATGATGATGTGTCTGTTTCAGAATACTGTTCCCTACTTTCTAATGCTCTAATGTGTTCAACATTAGATATTATCCTACTGTAAGCTTACACATATGACGACAGATGCTCAAGTCTTTTATTCATCTCCTTTTGTCTCATTGTTGCGTCAACCCAACCACCTTCTTATGTGAGTTGTAGAAGCTGGGGAATGTTCTCCTCCTGTGCTGTCATTGTATGGACACACAAACCCTCTCTCCACTCTATACATATCTCCCTGAAAACTTCTGAAGCTTGGACTTTTCAGGTCCTTGCTGATGTAGCCATGGTCCATGTATATGCTTTTACTAGATTCTGTTTCTGGAATTGGACTAGGGTATGAGAGACGCTTTTTCACAGAAACCCCCCGTTCTCTTTCTGGCGTGGTAGACCGTTGTCTGGGTGTACTCTGTGTCCGAGCTCGTGCTTTTGCCGACTCTGTGGCTGCCATATAGTTTGGCGTCACTACTGGTGTACCTGTTCTATAGCGGTAGCTGTTTACTGTTGAAGGACACCTCAACCTTAAGTTTGGGGTGCTTGTTGTTGTGTGGCATCTGGAGCCCTTTTGATATTGAGGACTCGCAGATCTAACTTGTATAGGCCGGGAATTGGTTAGAAAAGGGGTCATGTGGGATTGACGTGGTGAGATATTATTTGTTGTATTAATGGGAGAGACAACATGGAGGCTTTGTCTTCTTTTCTCTTGATCATGGTCATGTGAGCACTTCTTTTTGGCTGATCCCCTGAGGTGAGCTGGTAATGATTTGACATCAACAACTTTTATGGACTCACATCTCTGTGTTAGTAGTCCATTGTCATCAGACATCTTAGAATCCATCCACCGGTTGAGCCATTCACTACTCTCCATTTCCTGTTTCTGATCTTTGCGACCATGGTTTCTGCCCGTTTCCCATACCTTGATATGGATAAGAATCATGAGCACCCTTCTTAATATAGATGTGCCATATATTAACTATTAAGTGAATTAAAACTGTCAAAGTGAGGTGGCCTACCTTCTGAGATGAAACGTAGGCAATATTACCTTCACGATATGAGGATGCTTTCCTTTTTTCCTGTAATAGGGCTTCAATATCGTCAATTGTGTATGACAGTAGCTCCCATTGATCTGCAATGCTATTGCTATCTGTAGACTGTAAAGATCTGTTCTGAGTGACCGCCCTTTCCATTTGTATGAAGAGGCATCAAAAAGCTGCCGGGGGGGGGGGGTTGAGGGAAGGTTTGAGAGCTTACTATTTGTTTTCTCTGGTGGATGTCTTTATATCTGTTCCATAAGTTGTTGGTTTCAGCATACATTGACTTTCGTGTTTCACCATGTGAAACCCTTGAACATTGGTCACGCATTTTAGCTTGCGCTTGAATCATAGCTTGCATGCGCTGAAGTGATGTTTTTGCTTGATTTCTTATATTGTATCCTCTGACCAATGCCTGTAGCTTTACGATCCCCTGAAGTGCTCGCAAAGCTCGTCTGGCCTGTATTTGGCAATTAACTTAAGGTCATGGTGGTTGAAATAAAGAAGAATCCCATTGTTGTCCTAATATTCTCGTTCAACTGTCAGGTTTTGGTGCCTAGTTACTTGGAAGGAATTAGTTACTTGATCATGCTGTGTATAAAGACTTTGCATGCTTTTTATTTTTTTTAGAGGAGGGGGGGAGGGGAGGGGAGTGCATATAGACAAACTGGTGAATGGAATTTGATGTTGAGCAAATCTGCTGCTAATAGATGTGGCATAGTATTGGGCTGCTTGCAAATTTCTAAGTAGAAGAAGCATGTTAGCGTTGCTTACCAGGTAGCCTCTAAAAGCAGTTTGAATGATAGTAGCAGCATAGTGTTCTGTAGTTACGAGTATGGCCCATTTCTGGTCGTCGGTTGATGTTGATTCTGTGTGCATTCCGTTTGTAGCCCCATTGGTCTTGCAGCTCTGTTGAGTACGGGCTGTTAGTTTTTTGAATATCCATTTTCGTTTGTCCGTCTTCTGTGAAATAAGAATCAGATATGTCAGATGAGAAGAAAAGGGGGTAATATATTAATATGGATGAAAAAAATGGAGAATGTTACTGATATAATGACCTGTATTTCTTCTTTTGTATGCTTTTGGCCATGCTCTTCATGTTTTTTGTTGGAGTCTTTCTTGGGCGACTCCTTAGAAGGAGAGTTGAAAGCCTTTCTGACTGCAGTAAGCCAGGAGCTATTCCCTGCCTTCCCCATGGAGTCTTTTTTGCTTAAAATATGTCGTGGTAATGAGGGCCGCTGGGTATTTCAGTGTTCAGAAAGGCGTATGATGTTACCGTGTTGGTGGAGGAAGCAGCCGATATATATATGGCAAGCGTGGACGCAGAGCAGTGGCAGATACATTAAGAAATACGCTGTCAGAGGCTGCCTGAAGCTGTAAGATTATGAAAATCTAGAAAATTAAGTAGTTATGAAGAGGGAGGATATAATGTAAATCATATCATATAGTATATGTCCATTTGCTTAAAGTTTGGGATTGCGGGCATTGCATTAGAATCCCATGTGATTAGTATTACATGTTTTAATGAGATTCACATGCTGCAGAGTACAGACAGGTGAAATAAGGAGAGAAAGCAGTTAGTGTTGTTGGCTTTGGTATCATGTGGATGTAGGAGCATGGCAACAAAAGGTAAGAGATGAGATTTACGAGCAAATCGAAGACGCTTAATCATATCATTATCATTTGTGTTAATTGTTTTCGTTGGGAATCGAGTTCGTAGTTTGGGAGACGAGACCCCGAACACCGACGAGGAGGTCTCAACCTGCAGGTAACTTGTTCTGCTACTGGACTGGTCAAACTGTTTCTTGACTACTTCCTATTGATTCTTGTTCACAGGGTTCCCATTCATTGCTAATTCAGTGATTAATTAGTTGTGCAGTGTTATTTATTTATGCATTTCCATAATACTTGGAATTTGGAGCTCCTCATCTACATTTACTGTAATTAACAATAATATATGGTACGTGATTTGGACGCACAGTTACTGCAGTGTTAACTTGACGATTCTTTATTTTTACTTTAAGCATCAAATCCAGCAAACCATAAATTCTCCATCAATGACAAGTTTTTGCCGGTCTGGGGTGCTTCTATTCATGTGATTTTCCCTTCTCTTTAAACTCTCTTTATGAATGCTACATCAACTCACATTTCCCCGTTCTCGGCACCGGGTCGTAACTTGTAACTCGTGCTACTTACGAGCCTTTTCTTCAGTTTCGCTCCAAGTAAAGTACGTCTAGTGCCCGCTCTGTCCACCTATGATCAAACTCGACATAAGACTAACACGAACTCAATGTAAGACTAATAATGATATAAATCGGTATTTGACCCGACCCATATTGACTCGGCCCGACTCATATTGACCAACCTGTATTTGACTTGACTCTTATTAACTCGACCTGTATTTAACCTGACCAACCTGTTTGACAGGTCTAAAAGAAAACGAAGAGAGTCTACTTTACGATGTGTGGTTTCAAAGTTGCAAATGGTGGGTTTGAAATTCAAACAAGAATACACGATTAAAGTGTTTCATAGAAGTAACTACCAGTCTACCACTACCAGTGCGGTAACTCAGACATTTGAAATTTGAATTCATTTGATTTATCACATTTTCAAATTCGCCCCCTTTTCTCACTCTCTCTTTCTCCCCTCTCTCAATCTCAGTTTCTAATTTTCTATTGTGTGTATCTTCTCACTGAAGTCTGATTTTTCTCTTTAATCAGATTGTTACTCAGTTTCAAGAATGGGGTGTGTATCTTCAAGTTTACTCCAACATGACGATGATTTCTCCCAAATGGGAAGCGCCGCCCTCGGCCACCATTTCGTATCTCTCACCTCCACCACTTACGGCCTCCTCACCCTGGACCCACAGCCGCCACCGTCACCGTCACCGTCACCGATGACTCCTCCCACTCCTCCGCCTCGCTTCACGCTTACGTCTCCCGCACCCGAGGTTATCAACTCTTGGGAGCTCATGGCCGGCCTCGACTCCAACTCCAAAGACAACCAAAATGACGCCGTTGGTAGCTTCCGCTTCACGCTTCTCCCGAATTCTTTATCTTCGACATACCCGAAATTTTTCTCCAAAAACAGTTCCAAAGATGCTGAGAATGTGGACCCCAACATTGTTCCGGAATCCAAATCTTGCCAACGGTATTCTCTTGAAAACTTTCCGAAGGTGTGTCCTCGAGAAGGCGAGGATAAAGTGGTGTTGTATACAACCTCTCTGCGTGGCGTACGCAAGACTTTTGAGGCGTGCAATGCGGTTAGATCAGTGCTCCAAGCGTTGGGTTTCGCCTTTTGCGAGAGGGATATTTCAATGGACCGGGGGTTTAGAGACGAGCTCAAGCGTTTACTCAATGGATCATCAACAGCAGCAGCTAAGCCGGAGTTGTTGCTTCCGCCTCACTTGTTTATCAAGGGGCGTTATATCGGGTCTGCTGAATCGGTCCTTGGCATTCACGAGGAAGGTGGCCTGCAACAGCTTCTTGAAGGTCTCCCTAGGGTCAAAGTTGGGACTGTCTGTGACGGGTGTGGGAATGTTCGGTTTATGCCGTGTTTTCGGTGTAATGGGAGCTGTAAACTGGTGACTACACTGAAAGATGATGCTAGTGTTGTTATCAGGTGTCCTGATTGTAATGAGAACGGTTTAGTTCTCTGTCCGATTTGTTCCTGATAATGATGACATCTGATCCTGATGACCCCTCCTCCTTTGTACTTGTATAAATGTCTCCTGTTTTATTTTTATTTATCATCTCATTATAAATCTGATTAATAGTTCAGCAGTTAGATTGTTCATGGTTGTTTCTTGTCTGAGTACTTTGATTTCGGGTTTTGATTAAGCTGACAAGCTACAAACCCGACATCCAATATATTTCGGGTTTGTGGAAAGTATGCGCTTTCTTGAATCAGATTTAGGTTTGATGTTTTCTAATTTTCGGTATCATTATCAACTTTAGCTAGGTTGGTTTACATGATGTGATGCTGTGAAGGATTTGATACTCAGTAGAACCATAAACGCGTAGGGAGGCGAGGCAAGACAGCATCAGGTTCTGCAGGGACCAAACTAAAAGAGAAACAAAGTACAGGGACCAACAATAATAAGGCCTCCTCAAAGGTAGAAACAGCTAATGAGGAAAAAGTAAAAGGTGTTCCCAGGTCCAAATTTCAGGGAATTACATGCCTTTGCTTATTCTACACCCAACCGAATCCCTGTTCAACTAATCAAGGATCAAAGTTCATCAAAAGAATGAAAATTAAGCAGATTTCGGGATCAAAATGTCTAATTAGTACACCGGTAAAAGATTAAGAATCGGAACACAGACTAAAACATTCCACAAACTGAGAAACATATGTTAGATCAAGGGAGTTTAGATTTCATGTGACTAGAACATATACAAATACTATCTGAGATCACCAACTTAGAGCAGAATTCGACTGTCGGCCTAAGTTAAAGAGAATGAAGAAGCTACTCAAAAGTGTTTAGGAAATTAATCCTTTCTAGAGGAAGTCCTACTACTAGCAATACTCCACTGATCAGAGAAGCTTACTGAAGAAGCACAACTACCACCACATTTAGCCACAGTTCTAACACTTTCAATCAACTCTTGAGTACGCTTCTCTTCCGACAATATATCCAACAACTGGTCCGAGTTTATAGCCAGCTTCACCTTCCAAACCCCACCTCTACTACGCCTTGAAAATACATCTGTGTTTGATCTCTTCAGTACCTTATTCTGACGACGATCAAATGACATCCTGTAAGGCGCGACAGCACCTGTACTAGTAGGTATGCTCTTGGATCTAACATGCCCTACCTTAACTTCAAAAGCATCTCTATTGGTATGGAGTGGTAGAAGCAAGTATGCCACTCCAGGATGAAGCTCCTCGTGGTTCGACAGAGGCTTCCAGAACAAGTCATCACCATTTACAATGGCATGACAAGGGAAATCTTCAAGGATAGTTGCTGGTGTCACTGGTGTATGGAATTCCATAATTCCGCCATTCGCAGTCACTACTTGGACCGTCTCTGCTGCCTCCCCATTTCCCATGCCACCAAATATGCAATTCCCCATTGATTTCTAGTAAAAAAAAGTTGGGTTTGGGTTTGGCTGGTAAAAAAATTTCTTGATAAAACCAGATTTATGGTTTTTCTCTTGGTCCCCTCATCTTCTTTTACTGCTTTTGGCTTTGGAAAAATGTGAAGAGTGAACACAATGTATATATTTTCGGAGTCGTAAACTCGTAAATGGATGGCAATGATCTGATATTCTGATGCATGAGAGGCTCATTGAGAAAGAAAGATGGTCAAAAAATGGGGTGGTCCACTGGTCTTGGCCATCATATCATTCTCTTTGCTTTTAACAAAGCCTACCTCACACTCTATATTCCATTTGGACCTGTTTTCCTATGCAAAAGTAACTACTCCGTAAGTAGTGTTCTCTTCTATCCTACTTTGCCACTTGAAACCTACTTAAAAGGTCTCTTCTAAACACAACTGGACAAAAGCCAGTGAATATAAGTTACCCTTTGCCTTACCAGAGAGCGATGCCGAGGCCATCAGGCATCAGGCCTGGCTAGTCACATCCTGCGTAGCGCCTCATGGAACTACTGGTAAAGCAATTAAGCAGATATATACAAACTGATAATAAGAAAAATCATGACAAATAAAAGATGGAATAGTAACAAAATAATCTTCTGCTTAAGGCCAACTTTAGGCAGTGCAAGAGGAATTTCATAAAGCATAAGACTAGGTCAGAGGATAGTATTATCACGGCAAACGCAACTGCACCTTAAACCTAATGTGCGTCATGTACAAGTTCTCCGGTTCCTCGTAGTTTCATCCAACTCTATATGCCCCCCACTGGCCAATATACCGGAACTCACAAAACATTAGAAGCAGGGTGGAGCGTCTTAAACTAGTTGTGTATGTCCAAAATATACATAGAACTTCCCTCTATCCTTCAAAGAGCAAAAGACAAATCAGCGCCTAGGCTGTTTTTGTGCACGAGAGCGAGCTGAAACCTTGGATTTGCGAGCTGGAGTCTGGTGGGATGGGCGAGCTGGAGTCTGGTGGGATGGACGAACTGGAGTCTTGGATGGGCTGACTCTACACATATTTGAACAAAACATGTTTTAGGGCTCAACATTTGGAGCAAACAAAATACGAAAATGACGATTAGTCCACAGAGTTTACGCAATGTAAATAATCAGGTAAAGTTTCTTGCCTTATTGCGAAAGAACCCAAGACAACTCCACTGCAGTTAAGAGCAGCAGTAGCACTTTCTGCCTGGAAAGGTCAAAATGTTAGTGTTAGAAGTGTGCAATTAAGCATCACAGATCATTACATCACTTGTGATACAAGCTAATGAACTGCACAAGTTAAACCTACAGACATTTTTTTTTCTTTGACCTCTCTGTACAATTATGAATTCTGAGTACAACAGTCGATGTAAAAATGCGACTACTCCAAACACAACTGTATTTATGGGATGAGTACTATTGCAGCAAGACCGGCAACTAAAGAAGCGCCTCTTTTTTTTTGAGGTCAGGCAACTAAAGAAGCTTGTGCAGGAATAACCTTAATCTCGGGATTTGCCTAGACCCTTTCTCTATAGACCTCATTAGAAGCATATGCAAGTTCTTCACATACTCAATTACTCAACTCGTCATGAACTTAGGGAGGTAAAACATGAAGCAGCATTCAATTGATAACTAGGTGAGACAGTATGCATGGACACAAGCCTTGTGGCTTCTTTTAACAGTAAGTTTACGCCTACAGCGCATTTCTTTCTTTGCAGTTATAATAGCACAAGAATCCCAAAAGTGCATACAACAAGCCACAACAAAGCCTTGTGGTTTCTTTTAGAACTGAAATAAGGTCTAACAGAATACGTCTTCCTTAAAGAAGGCACAGAACAACTAATGAACATAACAGACAGAAAATTCTCAGAAACTCAAAGCATAAAATTCTCGCCCAAAGTAATCTTACAGACAAAATAGAATTATTTGAGAGTTTTAGTGATGCCATTTTAGTCAGTATTGAACTCAGCAGGATGAACACTGGACTCTATTCAACAAAGAAAACTATACGAGGGTTCTGACAATCTTCCATTTATTTTAGGACTCTTATTAAAGAAACTGAGCAAGGAGAAGAAAGTGTACAACAACAGGCAATCTGCTATTCAAAATGGAAACAACAAGATGAAAGTGTACAACAACAACAGAAAGCCTTAGTCCTAAAGAGGAATTGTATGCGAAAACTATGGAATAAATAAATTCCTAGCAAGACTTTGGATGCCCTAGTGTCCAAGCCGGAATGAACTAAGAAGCTAGAAGAATCAGAATTCCTCAAAAATAAAAGAAGTGTAGAAAAGAACAATGAGATAAGAGGGTGCCTAGTATATACAGCACCTCCAAAAACATGTTAGGTTACAGAAAAAAACAGAATTCACATCAACATAAAACCCTACTCTGTCACATTTTGCAAAACAAAGACCAATCTCTAACAAAGCCTCAGCATGACCCCACCATATACAATTCCCATATCCGATGCTTTCAAGGCAGTGCAACATATTGCTCTCAAAGTCTCAAACAATGTGCATACTATCAAGTGGGAGAGGTAAGCAAAAAGAAAGAAATCAGGAAGCAATTACCCTCATAAACTCGATAAAGGCAATACGAGTAGGATGGCGCTGGTCTCCTAGCATCCTTGACCGAAAAATCTGATAGAAACAAGTCAAACAACAACTACTTGAAATCTGAAATTCAGAGATAAACCCAAGCAAGAAATGCTAATAGAAACAAAGAATTTTTACAAAATTACAGGCAGAAGGGGAGTATTCACAAACCTGTCCACATACTGACTCGAAGAAAAGTATAAGGTCAGGTTCAGTCACCTGCAGAGATGCAACATTATATACATCAGAAAAATCTTAACTTTCATAACATTTGATATAATGACATAGGCGGAAATTGTTGAAGAGTAGCACCTTCTTATCAATGTTGGTGCAGTAAATAGTTCGTGCACACATCTCTCGCTCAAATTCAGACTGTGGACAAGAAAAACAGCAGAGTAAACACAAAGGGCTTAACACAAGAAGTAAAAACACAGACATTATTAGCGAAAAGCGAAAGCAGTAGACCTGAGGTAGAAGCGAAGGGTTGACAGGCGCAATAGCAGTCTTGGAAGGCCGAACTTTGAGAGGAGAGTACCCAAGCACAGTTCCTGCGAGACTCAATGCAGCGTCAGCACCATCTGCAGCCACAAAATGAAGCATCATCAGTCAGTAACTCAGTACTAATACAGTAATACATAATAGCGTAAAGAAGAAGGAAAGGTATGATCTTGGGACATTACACTGATCAGTAAACTCAATGAACGCATAGTAAGTAAGTATCCTAGTACTAGTACTGATAACTAATGCAGATTCAAAATGAAGCATCATCATTCATCAGTAATTATCCTAACACTAGTACTAATAAATAATAGCGTAAAGAAGAAGGAAAGGAATGATCTTGGGGGCATTACAGTGATGAGAAAACTCAATGAAGGCGATACGAAGGAGGTTCTTAGGGTCACCACAGATTCTGCAATCAACAATCTGTCCACAACGAAGAAAAAGAGACGCAAGCTCCTCCTCAGTCACCTGTAACACAAATTTAGTAAGTCAGCAAACTAAACCCCCCAACAAAAATAGTAACCAAAGTAATTATAATTCAGAATTCAGAAATATATACCAGATGATCAATGTCAGAGACAAAAACAGTCCTCCTGATAACTTCATCTCTCTGAGCCAGACCGGTTCTGCGGGTAGACCTCCGCCTCGGGGCACCGGTGTTGCGGCGGCTGGATTGAGGGCTGAAAGGGGAGGCAGGCTGAGGCTGCTGCTGCTGCTGTTGGTAGTGTTGCTGGTGGTGGTGTTGTTGGTGGGGGTAGTGTTGTTGTTGGTGGTTGCTGTGGTGGTAGAAAGGGTGTTGTACGGTGGTGAAACGTGTTCGAGAAGGTGGGACAAATTCTCTGGCTAAAGGGTTGAGATTTGACAGCATTTCTTCCAACTCTCTTATTTCATTCTCAGCATTATCATTTGTCACCTCTTTCACAATCACCATCTTTTTTCTTGCTAATCAAATTAAAATTCAACAAAAAATAATAAGCACTTCATAATCATTCATTAAAACTAACAAAGCAAAAAAAAAAAAAAAAAAACCAGAAGCTTGAACTTCACGCTTTCACAAGTAAGTTCATTAAAATAACAAAGAAAGAAAAACCCAAAAGTAATAGCATCAGGAAGAGCAGGAAAGAACTGTCAAATAAGAAAGCGTGAAGTTCACATTTTCACAAGTAAATTCAACAAGAGAAGCACTTGATAATCATTGAAATAACAAAGAAAGAAAAACCAAGAAAGAAGCGTGAGTTTTACAAGAAAAGATCAGAGCTTTTACCTTGTTTTTTTTTTCTGTTGCAGGAAATGAACAAGAACAAAAGAAAATGAATGGTGTGTGTCTGAGACTGAGAGTTTCTCGAGATTCCTGGTTGGTTGAAAATGAAACAGAGGAAACAAGTTTTTACTGGTATTTGAATTTTTGTGGGTTTTTCACAGAAAAGCTAT
This sequence comes from Spergularia azorica, assembly GCA_038382645.1. NCBI lineage: Eukaryota > Viridiplantae > Streptophyta > Magnoliopsida > Caryophyllales > Caryophyllaceae > Spergularia > Spergularia azorica. Next base: position 18,429 of record JBBYHQ010026685.1, on the reverse strand, counting down.
AAAAAAAAGACTGACTCCAAATCTTTCCTAAAATGGCAAAGATCGTTTCTTTCTTCAGACCCTTCTTGTCTTTTTATTGGGATTCTTCATAAATGATCACTTACACACTGTACTATGCTCTATACATACATATATGCATGTATGTGATATTATGATACGTGTACATGCCTTATTTTTGGTGTGACTGGTAAAGTGGTAAAGACATGGTTGATACATACTACATGATATAACATATTAACATTATAACATATGATATAAGTGTATAACATGATGCATGCATAATATATGAATAGTAGTAGTGGCTAAAGAAGAAAATTAAACAAGAAATGTGAGGCAGCTTTAACAACTCCAGTAAGCAGAGAAGGACATAGTACAACTGTGTACATGGCATGCTCTGCAGGTCTTGTTTTAACCTCTTCTCCCTCCTTTCCCATGTTTCCCTCTTATTGTTCCAACAACACTTTCCATAAACGATTTTATCCCTAGAACTAATAAGATCTCATTGAAAGATAGTTAAGCGACGTGTTCATATATATATTCTTGGAGTTACGAGTTATGGTATCTAGGGTGAGATATTGTCGTGGTCATGAAATTTTGATGTCATGTAACAAAATTGTTAGGTAAGGTTTTGAGTTTGTGATCTACCTCAAATTGTTGGTGTAATAATGTGCTTGTGATTTTCGTGTTAATTGAGTATATATTATATTATGAATGACGTTGTCTTCTACCAATAGGGTTCTCACTCGTACAACTTTTGTTTAATGTATACGATGGAGTAAGATAAAATGACTAAGTAAACTAAACAATGGTTCGTTCTTATACCGCAGGATGATGCTGTTCTTAATTTGGGTCTTCTATCTACCTTCTATGTCTAACCCTCCACCTTATCATGGACGAACAATTTTGGCACAATGTGATAATGTCGTTGCTTTATCATTTTGTTATCACTAATGATAGAAATCTCCCTTAATAACTCGAAATGTAGACCAGTATTGCTCCACAAATTAGATAAGTTCTATCAATTAAGTGTTTTCGTAACAAACAAATATGAATGTCATATTTTGTGTAGACCGGTGTTACACTGTTACGTTTCATTTGGAGATGATGAGTTTAGCCCACAAAGAAATGTATCTAATGCGGAAACTCGTTTTTTTTATTTTCTTTTGTATGGTGCGGATCATTTTGATGAATTATGGCCAAAGAAATGAAAGGCTTCCAAACCAAATTTCCCCGCAGTGTCATTGGCACCTTGGTCACAGATTACTCTCTACCCCTGCGTATTCCGTATTATTTCCGTACTATCACCATGAGTATACGTATTACTCCACATATTGTGAATACACTAGAAGCAAATAATCACCCTTTTAGGTGCTTATTGCGTATTCTTATCGAACGTACTATGTATTTGGTAACCATAATTGGTACAACAACAGTTATCTTGAAAGTGCAAATAATACTACCGTTTACCTTCTATGTTCTACTTGGTTAGTAATAATTCGATTTGGTAATGAGAGTATCGTGGGTTGTCATGTTACATACTATGTTAGCAAGCGAAACTAGTATATATGTTGTCCAACACACCACATCAACAAATTAAAAACCGATAAGGCGATAACACTAAACAAGCACGTGTAAGAAAAGTGATCCAACACACGCTTTCTAGGGTGACCCTAACGGCACGCTAATTTGGACTGCTCCATAGCTATTTTAGTTTTTGTGTCGCTAATTTTAGGAGTCTATATGTAGACAAATAAAAAAGTGTCTATGGTTAGTTTGTAGTAAAATTAAATAAAGGTGCAGTAAATTTTGTTGTATGATTTTGTAAATGCTGGATTATAAGGAAAAAGGGACAATCAAGGGTCCTTGATTTGGGAATTAAATCAAACAATGTTGATTTTACTGTCAGTTCTATAAATTTACTGCAAACATGTTAAATTTACTACACTAGCATATTATTTACTTCTTGTAATCTTTAATATTTAATTTACCACACTTGATTATGTTATAGACAATTTTTCTATTGTCTAAATATAGACTCTTAGGATCATTTCATTTCTTTTTGTAATGACGAGCGTTAACTTATTAAGTGGTTCCCAAAAAATATTACTCCCTCCGTCCTAGTTCAAACGCCCCACGTAAAAATCGACCTCTTATTGGGAATGATGTACACACCACTCGGTTAATTAAACTTCCAAAAAAATTGCATAACAAGTTAAAGAAAACTCTAATCTAACTAGCTATATAATTTTTTTGAAACTTTGATAAACCGATTAGTGTGTACAACCTTCTCAACACGGGGGGTATTTTGGGGATGAGCCGTTTGAACTGGGACGGAGGGAGTACTCAGTATCGGTAATTCCGTATCCTAACCAAGGAAGAAATAGGAGATACGGAGTAGTAGTTGGAAAGGAAAGCATACTAGAGGTGGTGTGGCGACTTGTGAGTCCCGTTTAAGAAAAGACAGTGTCCCGTCGTGTACGACATCGAATCGGAGTAAAAAGCAAATCAAATTCCCCCAAAAAAAAAACCGAACAACAAAAAAAAACCGAATTAAAATCAAACCAAACCAAATCAAATCAAAATTATCTTCCAACGTTCCAACTTTCCGACTTTCCAACCCCATCTTTCTCCCCGCAATTCATCTGGACAACAACAATAGCTTCTGATTCACACCTCCTCAATCCACCTCTTACTATTTACCGCGGTGGTGATTTGGTAAGCATTGTAATTTTCAACTCTATATTTTTACCAATTTTGAATTAAAATTCGAATTTAAATTTGTTTGATCTTGGATTTGGTATGATTGAATGCAAATTTCGTATTAATCTGAAATTTAAACAAATTGTTAGGTTTTCCGGGATGACGATCGCCGTGCCGGAGAACGGTAACTTGTTAGAGAAGCCAGTCAATGACAGTTGTCCACCTCTTCTTCCTTCTCCGGAAGACCAGGCGCGTATTGTCAGAAGCTTGATCGATAAGTCTGAGTCTGATTTGAAAGAAGGCAACTTATACTACGTTGTATCCTACAGGTTTTTCGGTTTTTCGCCTTTTCGTAGTCTTCCTCGTTCGCTTTCTTGTTGAATTTAGCTCAATTTTGTTGTTAATTTGTTAGGTTTTAGGTGTAATTGTTATTTACTAGGGTTTGTTTTTGTGTTTGGGGGCAGATGGTTTGTGAATTGGCAGAGGTATACTGGACAAGATGTGAATGGATACGAGATGATGACGGTAGATTCACCGGATTTGTCGAATGGAATAGATAGACCTGGTCCTATTGATAATTCTGACTTGGTTTCGAATTTTAATGATAATAACGATAATGATGCTCTTGACCTTATTCGGACCTTGGAGGAAGGTCGGGATTACGTTTTGGTTCCTCAAGATGCTTGGAACACGTTGGTCGAATGGTGATATTTCTTTCTTCTTTGTTTGTTTAATGCTAGTGTGTTTGCTTTCTTCGAGAATCTTGTGCAATAGTAATGCCTGATTTGTGATTTAGACTGGAAAGCTTATTGGTGCTTAAAAAGATCGTTTTGCAATAATTGGGGAGGTTGCAACATGGAGTGAATCTAGAGTCAAAAGCGTATTGCTGCTTAGGAAGATCGTTTTGCAATAGTAGGGGAGAATGTGAGATCGAGTGAATATAGAGTCAGAAACTTATTGCTGCTTAAAAAGATCGCTTTGCAATAATAGGGGAGATTGCGAAATAGTGGGAGTCTAGAGTCGGAAGCTTATTGCTTGTTCTATTGGCTTGTCTTAAAAGAAATTCCTAATTGAAATTTTGATGTAGTTGGCTAGACTAGTCATCTGGTATTAATTCCTTTTGTTGTACAGTACTTGCACATCAAACTATTTAGTTAGAACGTGTCCACTTCAGTTTTTTGTATAAAGGTGTTGTCTTTAAAGTTCAATTTTTCTCTTTACCTCCAAAAAATGATGTGTCTGAGTGCTGTAGGGCGACCTATTTGTTATGAATGTTGGGTTAAGCTGTGTACACTCAGACCTGCATATGTTCTTTTAAGGTAACTAGGAGTTTGTAGAGGGCCGCAGTTTAAGATCCTAGCGGAAAAAGCCCCTTTAAGTCTTTTTACTCATGTATGTCAAACTATATTCATTTATGGCTTTCTTGTCTTTGGGTGCTGTCTATGTGTCATTTTTTTTTTCCGTTTTGTTATGCTTCTTATATGTTATGTTGAACTCAACCTAGGAAAGTTGGGGCCTTGTGATTCTGGGGTAGGAAAAGAATGCTGGATAAGGGTTAGATTGTATTCAACATCTAGCGTACATTTGTGCTCGTCATTTTGACACTGGCCATGGATTTTTTGTTTTAAATTTGACGCTTCTTTGAAGAAACTCATTTGGAAACTGCTTCTGTTTGTACACAATGTATTTAATTGCACAATCCTGCTGTTGCTTATAGAAAATAAACACAATTTTGCCCACATGGCTTATAGAGCTGTGTGCATGTCACCTGCAGAATTTATAAATTACTTCACCTGGGATGATATTTCATCTATCACCTCGTTGGGTGAGACTGTCATTGTTGCTGCTATCTGTAAACCATTGTCTACTGTATCTGTGGTTCTTATTTGGCATCTGTTGACACTATTGTTCATTATAATTTTCTTAGGTATAAGGGAGGACCTCCATTACCAAGGAAGCTGATTTTACAGGGCTCTATAAACAAAAAATTCAACATTGAGGTTTATCCGCTGACTCTTAAGCTAATAGATTCCAGGGACAAAAGTGAAGCAATCATAAGGATAAGTAAAAAGGTACTGAGTACTATCTTTTCTTATCTCGCTTCTTTGATTAGACAGTACTTTATGTTTCCTTTCATAATCAATTACATCCAGTCTGCACCAAATTGATGTCATGGAGATGGCTCCAATTCGAATAGCAATGTAGTAAATCGAAACTTGCCTTCTGAATAGTATTAAAGGCATACCCTCTTTGTCATCTTTGGCTGAAAAGAGCATTTAATTTTTGAAGTCCTTGTCAATTACAACCACAACTTCTTCCTATGGTTTCTTTCTGCTCAATGGATGCTGAGCAAATCTTGACCAAGTACTCTTAAAAAGTCAATTTACTCAAAACGAAACGTCACGTATCTTTGCTGTGTTGTTTATGTTAAGGTTTAGTATTTTCTCAAGTTTTTGTTAATTCCAGATCTCAATTTACTAGATTTAAATATTGTGACTTTTTCTCGTTATTTGCAGTTTACCACCTCTTCATTTTCTCTACCTTGTTTTTGGAATCTTATACTTCGATATCTGACTAGGTAATTTAGTTTATTGTCCTTTAAAGCTCTGAACTCCAGGAAAGCTTTCCTGAAACATGTGATGGGAAACATTTGTTGTTCGAATGGCTTGAAATCCTTTTAAAATTTGTAAGGGACTTCGAACAAATATTTATGTGACGGAAAGAACATAGTTGCGCTGTGATTTTTAATGGTCATTTAAGAAAAAGGGCTGTTGGATTATTATATGATATTTTGCAATGTCTTTAGTTAGCTGGAGTTTGGGATGCTATTTCAGAAACTAACTATGCAAGCAAGTTTATCACTCTCAGGATTTCTTATTTTGGTTTTGTATTCAAGAAGAGAGAAGGAGACAGTCCAAGTGTTTTCTGGATTGAGCTTCTTGTTTATGTTTCCCATCTTTTAGCCCGGATAACTTCTGATTATGAGATTTGATCAAATGGCAGGCAACAATACGTGAGCTTTGTGATAAAGTGTGTGCGCTCAAGGGATTAACGCAAAACAGGGTAACTTATTTTCTGTGGAAATTTGAAGTTAGTTTTCTCTGCTTCTAATAACCATAAGATTGCGTGCTTCTAAACTTATAAATAAACAGGTTTGTGTCTGGGATTACTTCAATTACACCAAAAACTTGATTCTGGATTCTTCAGAGAAGACGCTGGAGGATGCTAATCTGCAGATGGATCAACATGTTAGTAGACTTGCTCTTTACGTGTTGTAGATTAATGTAATTGTAGTTCTCATTTTGTAGTGCATGTTATGTGTGATTCTGGAAATATTAGCTGCATGCCTGTATTGGTCACTTTTTTCTTAAGGATTCATTGTCTCGGGGGTCTTTTTGAAAATGCAACTGTACGTTTAAGATTGTGCAATATCTATGTTCAATGCACGACATCATGGGAAGCTGTGGTTCACTTCCTTATCGACGAATCATTCTATTTGGTTTTTCCATTGTCCTCTTAAATGTTTGGAATGAGAGGATATTACCTTGGATATCTGAAGGACAAGTCTCTTTTATGTAAGATTGATCACAAAATAGACATAGAACAAGGTAAATTTATTGGAGAGAACAAAGTCGATAGGCTATTGAGGAGCAAGGAGGTGGCAGGAAGCAAGAATTACTAGTTGTCTTAGTACAGAAGAGTAGAAGACAATAGAGCGATTAGAGAGAGAAAGTGAAGACAAAGAAAGATGTGAACAATGTTCAGATTTGTGGAGTAGAATACTGAAGGGTTAGGTAATAGGGAGTAGTTTTTATATCTAAGACATTTGTTTTCTTATTAATAATGCATATATATATCAGTTGACATGTGTTATGGGGCTTCACCCGCCGCCCTATCATTCTCCCGTCACCTGTTTTTCACAGGTCTACTCTGCATATTCATCCTTTTCTTTTCATTAACTGGATCGGATTTGTAGAGATTCCTGGTGATATTGCCATTTTTATTGGGTATATGCCTTACTTTTTCTTCAACTTTTTGAAATAAAAGCCTTTCTTAGGCAATTGTCAATTTCTGGTTGAAGGGTAGAAAATTACTATTTCTTTTCCGACTAGTATGGTATGATTTGGAAAATGTTAAACTTTTAGTTGAACATGAGATTTAAGCATATCTAGCAGGTCCTGTTAAGCTCGGTGGAACTTGGAAGTTCTTTATTATCTGCATTATTTTGCACAACTGTCATATGTTTATGGCAACTTCAGTCCATTTATGTGGCCAGGAATGACTAAATTGAAACTTGTAATCACTGGGCTTGCAACGTGGGTATATTTGTATTGATGGCATTTAATCTTCCATGCAGATTCTTTTGGAGCTGCGAGATCATGCAGAAGTCTCATCGGGCATTGAGGTTAATTCAACCGGAAATGAGTTAGCTTTGGTTCCAATTGAACCTCCAAGGTCTTCTGTGACAATTGCTGGGGGCCCAGCCCTGTCAAATGGTCACTCTATGAATCACAGATCTAATTCGTACTCAGGATTAAGTTCTAGCTCAGCTGATAGGTGTGACGCCCATGATAATCTTGGTAGACTGAGAAAAAAGGAAAAGGGAGGCTTGGCTGGGCTGCAAAATCTTGGAAATACTTGCTTCATGAGTAGTGCACTTCAGTGTTTACTCCACACCGCACCTCTTGTGGATTATTTCTTACAAGACTTTTCTGACGAGATTAATAAGCAGAACCCACTGGGAATGCGAGTATGCACTGTTTGATTTCCTCCATCCCATGCATTCTTCTTTAAGTTTTAATAGTAATTATGGTATTGAGTGGTTTTCCGGTATTCTTCTTGTGTAGGGTGAGCTTGCTAATGCGTTTGGTGAATTGTTGAGGAACACGTGGTCGGCCGGTAAAATTTCAATTGCACCACGTGCATTTAAGGGGAAACTAGCTCGTTTTGCCCCCCAGTTCAGTGGGTATAATCAACATGATTCCCAGGTTACTGTTTGCTTCATCATATTCTTAGTCGCATATTCTTTTGATCTCTGTTTCACCTTTAGTCAACAAAGACAGTTAAACAGCCATGGCATGCATCTCTTGTCTTGGAAAGAGTGGTCTTATTTTTTTTCTTTATTTATTTTTTTTTTTGTAAATGTGAAGAGGCTTACGTGTTTCTTAATTTTGTTTACTGAGCAATGACATGGTGGCCTGGTGGAGATCCAATGTGTCTTCTGGCTATGTATTTATACTGTGTTTGTCACTCGTGTTGGTTTGTGAGAGGACTGACTTAGAGTCTGAGAGTATGTAGTTCCTTTCTCCATGAAGAGTTTTTTTTGTTTTTGGATCTTGTGCTTAGGAAGACAGGACTTCTGGTGCAGATCAGGTTGTGAGGCTTTAAGTGTGTGCAACCTATACTGTGTTTGGTGCTACACTGACATTTATGGAGGTAGTTGTAGAAATTTGAAATGGTGTACCTAATGACTGAGGAGTTGAGGACTGAGCTTTTTTGCTTGTAATATATTTACTATAGAAGCAGCATCTAAACTGAATAGTTGGATTATGCTAGGGAATATCAAAGCTGAGGATTAATTTTCTTTAGTGCTCACTGTAGAATAGTGTTGATGTGATTTAGAAGGGGAGCTGTGGCGCACCGGTTAAGGTTTTGCTGTGTGATCGATAGGTCACAGGTTAAAGTTCTGGGAGCAGCTGGTTGTCCAAAAAAGTGACGAGGGTAGGCTTGACCTCTTTACACCCTTGTGGTGGGGCCTTTTTCGGACCCTCGCTGTGGGGATGCCAATGTGCACAGGCTCCCCTACTTGAGTAATTTGTACTTTGTATTACCTTACTTTCCTATTGCACCACCGTTTTAGACGGTCTATCTTTCAAAACACTACCTTCAATATTCGTTTTCATTTGAACACTAATCTTATACTTTTTTCCTTTCAAAACGATACCTTGTATTTTTCCTTCAGCAAAAAATACATTTTAAGATTCATTCTTTCAATCGGGGTGGTGAAAAAAATAAATTTGGAATTTAGCAAATTCAACTTCAGGTGGTGAAAAAATGGTCGCTGGAAGGTTGATTTTGTCGCCAGATTTCAAGGAACAATTATACATGAGTTAACTTTTTTACAAATCACCCTCGGTGTTATAAAATCAAGGGTGGCTGGGTGCTACTGGCTTGCCATTAGCTGAATTTTCCATTGTAGCTTCGCCAATATGACTGTGAGAGGCATGGTAGCCTCTTCTCTTTTGCATCACCGCGAATATTTAAATCACAATTTTTGTCATGATGATAAGAACCCTAGTTCTCCTTTATTATGATAGGTTTTATGATAGGCTTTGGTTGTTAAACAGTGGGAACTTATATGTTGTAGGAATTGCTTGCCTTCTTGTTGGATGGATTGCATGAAGACCTAAACCGTGTTAAGCAGAAACCTTACATTGAAATGAAGGATTCAGATGACCGGGAAGATGAAGACTATGCGGATGAGTGCTGGAGAAACCACAAGGCACGAAACGATTCGATCATCGTTGATACATGTCAGGTTGGTGAAATATCCTGTTTTTTTTTTTTTTTTTTTTTTTTTTGTTACATTGACATATTCTGTCTGTGAATCCTATATCAAACATCGTTCTAGTTTCATTGATTCGTAGTCGTGTTTTTGGAAGGGAAGCCTTGGCGCACCGATTAAGGTGTTGCTTTGTGATCGATAGGCCACAGGCTTAAGTCCTGGGAGCAGCCTCTTGTCCAAAAAATGACAAGGGAAGGCTTGCCCCCTATACGCTCTTGTGGTAGGACACTTCCCCGGACCCCCGCTTTGAGGGAACGCCAATGTGCACCGGGCTACCCTTTTTATTTGTTGTCGTGTTATTAGTTCTATGATTATCCTGCTTTGTTTGTTTTATCAAGGCTTCGAAGCGTCTGATTGTATTAGTATCCCAACCGTATATTGTTTTCTTGTACAAAGGGCTTTACTCCCGACTCAAAATGAATTGAGAAACAGTGAAACTATGCTGATATATCAGTCACCACATGGGATGTCTTGCTTTAGCTTAATGTGGCTATGGAGGAGATATCTCTATTTTTTTTTTACTTTTCTTATCTTTTTTTAGCTTACTGTATTCAAAGGGCATTGTGCTATGTGAAAAACACAAATTCTTTTTTCTAGAACCTAATTCAACAACTTTAGTCAGATAGCCAATTTTGCCTATGACAATGACCGAGTGTCCGGAATAATAGGTTCCTCTCTGTATCTATGACAATTGACAGCCGTTATTGTTGCTACTGAGTAGATGTTAGTGGTATGAAGTTTGTTTTGCTTCACCATGAAGCTTATAAGTAAAAATGTCGACTTATTGTAACAAATTTGGAGTCATAATCTTGTTTCTACTCCAACATAAAGCTTTGAGGAGCGGCATGCAATTGTATAAGAGAAATTGGGATGGCACAAAATATTATCCAGGGTTTTTAGGAGAGATATGTGGAGAGATGCATGCTTTGGTCTATGACAAGCTTGTACTGGCTCTTGTCATATTCAGATTTGATTTTGAAAGCAATGCTGTTTGAATTTCTGGTCATGAATGATGCTCTTTGAAAATTATGTTATGATTGCTTATATGTGGCTGGACTATGATTGATATTGGTTACATAGCATTCAGTAATTGCAACTTTCTGTATGGAATATCTTTTGTATTTGATTGATGTTCGATGTCCTATAAAACATTGGGTCTGACTTTTTTCTTTTCCTATTCATCTTCATATCTGTTCTGTCAATCGTTTTGTGTTAGTGGCATTGAGAGTTGGGGGGGGGGGGGTGTTTGTTCTTTTTTTCAACCTTGAGGTCCTTCGTGATGGTAATGTGTGCTAATTATGTCCAATTCGTACGAAATCACAGGGACAGTACAAGTCTACATTGGTTTGTCCAGTTTGCAAGAAGATTTCAGTTACTTTTGATCCTTTCATGTACTTGAGTTTACCCTTGCCATCAATGGTCAATAGGACCATAACAGTAAGTGTGCTTTATGGTGATGGAAGAGGCCTTCCGATGCCATATACTGTGACGGTTTCTAGAAATGGCTACTGTAGTGATCTGATCCAGGCACTGGGTACTGCATGCTGTTTAAGCAATGATGAGAGTCTTCTGCTTGCTGAGGTAGGTTTTCTATATTTGGTTTTCTCCATACGGCTACTCAGGCTCAGCATAGTATGCACATGTGTTACTAAGTTGAGGTGTTCATTATCAGGTTTATGATCACAAGATTTATCGGTACCTGGGAACTTCGGAATCATTGTATTCTATTAAGGACGATGAACATATTGTAGCATACCGAGTTCCTAAGAAACGACCTGGATTTAAGAGACTGGAGATAGTTCATCGATCGCCAGAGCAGTAAGTTGATGATGAAGTTTCAAGTGCCAAATAAAGATTTCTGAGATTCCTTTGTTGCCATTGTTTTTTTTATTTTCTTTTCTTTTTGCAAGTACATTTTTCACTGCCATGCCAGCATACCTGACAAATTTTAACTTGTTGACAGGAAGCTTTTGGGATCACCGCTTGTTTCCTATTTGCCAGAAGATTGTGAAACTGTATCCGATGTTGTTATTACAATTGAGAGCTTGCTTCTTCCCTTAAGGAAGGCCCAGGTCTCATCAGATAAAATTGACTGTAAGAAGGGAGATGACTCTCCATCAGATGTCTGTGATGAATCAGAGGATGGGTTTTTAGACAGTTCTGCGGGACGCAAGTGTGACAATGTGTATCCCTTGCGGCTCACTGTGACTGAAGATAGGAGTTTAAGCGATAAAGAAATAGATGATGATTATGTTAAAAGCTGTCCTTTCTTGAAGATTACACTCAATTGGACTGATGAAGAACTCGATAATTATGATGTGAACTATTTGGAGGATCTTCCTGTTGTTTTTAAGTCTGGCTTTACTGCTAAGAAGACACGCGAAGAAACTGCTTCTCTATTTTCATGCCTGGACGCATTTTTGAAGGAGGAGCCTCTTGGGCCAGATGATATGTGGTAATGTATTTCTTGTAACTTTTGAACCAGAAGAAACTGTGCACTTATTTCTTAACATGTGGAAGATCTGCCCGTAACAATACTTCTGAATGCAGGTACTGCCCACATTGTAAGGAACACCAACAGGCCTCCAAGAAGCTAGATCTTTGGAGATTACCAGAGATACTTGTCATTCACCTGAAAAGGTTTTCATATAGCAGATATCTTAAGAACAAACTCGATACTTTCGTGAGCTTCCCAATCCAGGACCTAGATTTGGGCAAGTATGTAAAGAGCAAAGATGCTTCTAATGCTTCCTACGTTTATGAGCTGTATGCCATTAGCAACCATTATGGCGGTCTTGGCGGAGGACACTATACTGCCTATGCGAAGGTCTGAATTCCCTTTTCACTTCCGTGTTTCTGTTTCATATGCTCCCAATCCCATAGCATGATTTTTGCACATAAATTTGATGTCTTCCCTTCCCATTTCTTTGAAGTCATTCTGTTCCTACTGTCATAGGGAATAGGGAGCAATGAGTTCATCAGTTGCTTTGATATTCCGGTTTGTGTATTTCGTTCAGTTTGGTTATTTATGGGCTCTATTTTCATTTATGCAGATGATCGATGAGGACAGATGGTATCACTTTGATGACAGCCATGTTTCCTCCGTTAGCGAATCTGATATCAAGACTTCAGCTGCATATGTCTTATTTTACCGGAGGGTGAAAAAAGTTCCTGAATGATTAGCCAGATGATACTATTCTGCTCGTCATTGACGGTACCAGGTATTCTTCATTCATCTCAGATGAACCGGACCACTTTGGTTGATGTGCGGAAAGGGAAAATTTGCGACTGGCCATATGACCAGAGCTCGGCTATTGCTAGTTAAACGAGATATCCACATAGGTGACATTCCTACTCCGATGATGTATTTTTTGAGGTGGAAATTTTTGGTCAAGTGATTAGATAAATCATATATACACAAGTTGTTTGATTCAAAATAGGTCTTGTTGTAGATTGGCTGCCCATTGTGGCATTGGTAGTTTCTAGTACAAGCTTATTTTAGACATATTGTTGTGTCATTGCGCATGCAGAGTACATTCTCTGCAACTCTGAGATCAAAGATATGAAATTTCAATTTATTGCTCATGAAAGTTACCAAATATCTCAAATATTGGTAATTGGTTCATCTTGAGATCAAAAAGAATGAGAAAAGAAAAGTTGATAAAAATTGGTGAAGAATGTAGAAGAGAATACAAGCAATAACGTGATCTGTTTCGGACATCGAGCATACAATGAATACTTGATCTGCACTCTTGTGTCTGTGTTTGTCGCCTCCAAATATAAATAGCTCTTGGCAATCATATTAAACTGTCTACGACCTCGGCTTCTGGCATTAGCTGTGTCTAATCTATCCCGCCTCTGAAACTTAAGTTAGCCTTGAAGTAGCAGCAGCAGCATAATCGACAACAATGTCGAAACAAGTAAGACGCAACCAGATGAATAGCTTCCCTGCACAAATCAAGACATCGCAACCATGTCACAAATACAAGTCTAGATTATAGCTAGGGGCTGCAACGTACGTTTGAGACGCACATGCATTTCTAGTCTTCTACTATGTGACAAGCCCACGGTCGATATAATATCCGAAACCAACATGACACATCTTACCCTTAGAATCACAACATTAAAGATGTGTCGTAAGACAGAATCAACATACTCCGTATAATCTAAAGAAATGAAAAAGGAGTAATTCTGTAGCAAATTATTTGAGAGAAAGAATCAAATGCTTTAAAACACTTTACAGTGTTAGACGACATATTGGGCGGTGGCACACGTTACAACTTTTTCACTCTTTTCTAACATTATAACACAGACATCCATACCTGCTTACATATTCTTAATAATCTTACCTTGGAGCGTAGTAGCATAATAATGCCCATAATAATAACAACAATAAACGGATTTTTTTAAAGTGTGTCTCAAAGACGCGTGTTAACAAAACCGAAACAATTACAATTATAAACTCTAAACTCTACGTAACTGAAGACATGTAATAGACTTTTAATATAAAAAACCGCAAGTAATAACTAATTAACAATAAAATTTCACATTTTGTTTTCTCGAGTGGGAATCCTATCCAAGAAAATGTAATTTTAATACGTGTTGTGGGGCAAACATTAGAAAAACCGATTAATTAAAGCCGAAAAGGGTAGAGAGGACTAACCGTGGCCGAAGAGATGGAGAGGTAACCGGCAGAAGCGGAGGCGGAGGAAGGAGAATCAGCGGAGTCAGGGCTAGATTCCGTCGCAGGTCCGGTGGTAGTATTTCCAACGGCCTGAATATTAGGAAATCCAAGAGAATACGCCGGAGTCCCATCGGGCTTGAAAAGCCCGTAATTCCTCTCAGAAGTCGGGCCGGGCTTCAAATTCTCATTAAAAAGAGCAAAAATGAAAATATTAAGATCACAGTTGGGCCGCATCGGGCTACCCTTCTTCTGGCCGAGCTTAATTAATTTAATCAAGTTACCGTTGTACTTCTTAGCATTTTCCGGAGTGGCCCCCGCCTCATCCTGGTCCCCCTTCGACGGCCACCCTGTCTCCGACACTTGAACCGACACCTTCTTGTTGAAGCTAGACCCCATAGCAGCGTACACAGCGTCCACCTGAGCATACAACATATTATCGTACTTAATACCAGACCCGGGGTCCACCACGACGTCACTACCGCCAGCCTGTAACAAAACATAGTTAAGTGACACCTCATCAGGACTCCCCTTATAAGCAAAGTAAGGGTAAGCGTTGATCAGAAAACTCGACCCGGTTTTAGCGTGAAAGTTAAGGATCTGGGTCAAGCACCCACGGAGATCGGGTCGGAACGACCCGGCAGAAGGCGGGTACGAAGTTTGTAAGATAGCGAGGTTATGCGCGGTGGTGACAGCGATTTCGTCTTGAAGGTTGAGAGAAACTAGAGCGGCGTAAATGTTACGCATAGCAGGAAGGAGGGAAGTGGTAAGGGTGGAGTCGTTGAAAGTGAGGACCTCGTTTCCAATGAGAATGGTAGTGATGTTTGTGTCTGGAAGGTGGCATTTGACATTGGTGGTGACCCAATCGGCTGCGGCTTTCGGGTCTTTCATCTGAGCCATGTTTTCGTTGCTGAGACTAACTGTGAATTGGATCCCGGTCTTAGCGAATGCTTTGAGTACTTTCGGGTCGGCGTCGTAGAGCTTTACTCGGGTCGCTCCGATTGCTTTTACTAGACCCACTACTTTTTCGGGTTGTGGTAGATTGTTCGCTATTTGGCCGTAGTTTATGCCTAGTGACTCTGCGGTTGCTAATAGCATCATTAGCATTGATAAGATGGCCAACTCCATGGCGGATAATGCTGATTTGGGTTGGGTTGGTTTGGTTAGACAGTGTATGAATGGTAATGAAGAAGCGTGATGAAGAAGGGAGAGTGAAAGGTGGGGAAAGAGCAGAGATGTTTTTGCTTTTGCTTTTGTTCACTCTACTCTCTTTCTCTCACTCCTCCTCAAGTAGACGAGTACAGCACTATATTAGCCGTTAGCAACCTAATTATTGCCTTGCTTCTTATGGTTGTCGATGTTGCCACTTCCCGACTACTTACTAGTTACACTCGTCAACTGTCTATTTTTTGTTGTGTTGGAAATGTTGAATGGTGATGTCCGATTGACAATTTTGTTTCTATTTTTGTTATGGTGATTGGGAGGTTTGTTGGAAATTAATTGGAAGGGGCGTCTATCGTTCAGTGACGTTCACCAATTGTCACTTTTCGACATGTATCTAAGGTGCGAAAAGTTAATAATGATAGAATGATGTAAAATCACTATGATTTATGTTGAATTGTTATTGTCGATCAGTAAGTACAGAGTATAAGAAATGACTTCTCATTTTATCAAAGACAAAGATTTTTAACGAGTCAGAGAGATACATGAGCGAGCAAGAAAACAGGCAAGTAAAAATTGGCGGACCTCCTCGGAGGTTTGTTCTACCAAACTATTTATGACTACAAACTTACTTTAACCTAACACCTAACATGATTGACCTAGATAAGTGAACTGGCTCAAACATCCCAAAATTACAATGAGACTAGGATAACCATCTTATTTCTTTATATGAGATATCACCTTAAAATATCGAGGGTTGGGTAAAAAAAGGAGTCGGTAAGTAATAAAAGTGTTTGTACTCGAACTTGCAAGCAAATCTAGAGGATAGCATGAGGTGCACTAGCTACCCTATATTCTCCAAAGACGTCCAAATGTTGTCTTAAAAATTCCAAACAAAAAACATCTATTAAAAGGCCTAACCCAAACATTTGGGGCTAGATTCGCCCCTCGGAAGCAACACTCTAAAGCAAAATCCATCTATAGTCCACACTTGGGCTTGGGGCCGATTTCTATTTTTCAGTTCTTGAAATTCTAAGGATAACACATTTTTTAAAGCAAACGACGTCGTATTCGTGTGAGGGTAGTGAAGGGATTCAATTGGGTAGAACAAAAACATCATCCAGAAAAAGAATTGCAGATAAGAAAACGCCCTTCATCACTCTCTCTCTCTCTCTCTCTTTTTTTGGGGCATTTGACAACAACAATGGCAACAACAACAACAATGGCGCAGACACTATCAATCTACCAAACTTCTTCAACAAGGAACCAAAAACTATCTTCCTCTGCCCTCACCCTCTCTTCCAACCCCAGAATTTCTCTCCATTTCCTCACCAACAACAACACCACCACCAATAAAAACCTCATCTCCTCCCCTCGCCGCCCTCTCACCGTTGTCGCCATGGCCCCAAAACCCGCTGGTAAAGCCAAAAAGGGTAAGTCTCATTTTCTTGTTTGTCTTCTAATTTACCAAATTGGGTGGTAATTTTGTTGCGGTAAATTAATTGAATGAATTGAAAATTACAGTGATTGGGGTAATCAAGCTTGCGCTAGAAGCTGGAAAGGCAACTCCTGCTCCGCCAGTTGGACCTGCACTTGGTTCTAAGGGTGTTAATATCATGGCTTTCTGCAAGGATTACAATGCTAGAACTGCGGATAAACCTGGTTTCGTCATCCCTGTCGAAATCACTGTCTATGATGTCAGGAGCCTTCTCTTTCACTCTTCTTCAACTTCAGTTGTTTTGTTTCTCTTCAATTTTGTACTGATATTCAATTGGTTGGTTTGTATCAGGATAAGAGCTTTACGTTTATTTTGAAGACTCCGCCTGCTTCTGTTCTTCTTCTTAAAGCTGCAGGTATATCTTTGCTCCTGTGTTTAGTTTTTGTACCTGTACCTGTGTGTGAGTGTCTGCAGTTGTGACAGTCTGGTTCTAGCTTGCTAGCATTTAGAAATCGTAAATGGGCAACTCGTAATTATCAAATTGACGGTTCTCAAATCGCTAAAAACCAATGCAGGATGTTAATCCGAATTCCTGCTACGGCCTTTGATTACTAGAACACACAACTTGGTTATGTTGATTGAATGTGTCCTCAGGAAGCTCTAATATTTGGTCTGTAGCTTCTGAATTCAGTCATTGTTTCGCGTTTTACACCAGACAGAATTAAGCAAATCGTAATAGATATTGAAGGTTAGTAGATGAGATTCTGAGAAGAGAAAATGCTGTAATAGTCAGATGTCAAATGATGCTCTTTCTAATGTTTCTGAGGTCTACTTCCTGTTTGTGTTTCGACTTCTGTTTAGTTTCGATATTGGAAGTGATATAGTGATGTTAAGTGACACGAGATTGAATGCAGGTGTAGACAAGGGATCAAAGGATCCACAGAGGGAAAAAGTTGGGAAGATCACAATTGATCAGTTACGAACCATTGCCACTGAAAAGCTTCCAGACTTAAATTGCACAACCATTGAATCCGCGATGAGAATTATTGCTGGTACTGCTGCAAATATGGGTGTTGATATCGACCCTCCTATTCTTACACCGAAAGAGAAAGTTATTGTGTAGTTCTGCGCTTTGATCATGTATTTGTATGTGGCTACTTTGAGTTAAAGCTCCGTAGAATCGAGTAAAGTATCGAAGATTAGCTTATTTGTTGTAATCCTTACCAGCTGAGTTTCCAGTTTTGTGGTTAGCAGACTGTTATGAGCCAACTTGTAATACAAATGCTCATTTGGTTATCATTTTTAACCAGGCGTTGTTTAACAGCGCTTGTCAAACTTTTAACGACCAACGTCTACCTTTGTTCCTTCACTAGCTAGCAAGAACTGAACAAGCAAGGCCTAAAGTTGTACACATCCTTCGTTGTCCTAAAGTTAAGAAGCCAGTCGGAGAAGGGGCAACATAGCTGATAAACTCTGAAATCTGAACTGTTGAGTTTCTACTGTTCCCGGATTCATCTCAGAAAACAGAAAATTATGCCAATGACGGTATTGTAAGGGGGGGGCGTCCGAGATAAGCTACTCAATGTATTGAATTAGCCACTCCCTTGTGCTCTCATAACCTACCCAGCTTTCTTCTCATTTCCCCATCCATTCTTTCTCTTTCTCCAAAAGAGAAAAGTTACAAAACTTCTTCAGGAAGAGATACCTCTAGTCAAGCCACCAAAAAAGTCAAAAAGACAAGGAGTGCACATAAGAGAAAGAGGTTGGAAGTGAAGGATGGGGGAAGGCACACACAACAGAAGAAAAAACTAGTTTATTGGCCCGTGCAAAATTGCACGGGTTGTTAGTTGAACTTTGTTATAACTCTATTTATTACTCATAATT
>JBBYHQ010026478.1:0-58199 GCA_038382645.1 Spergularia azorica | reverse complement strand
GTACTTTGCATTTTCAGAGTGTTGTTATAAGGCTCATATCATGTTTGAATGTGTATGGCTGTTCCCGTTTGCATCAATTACCTAACGTCTGACAAGTTGATTCTGGTTTTGGGATGCAGATTCGCCCTAGTAACTAGTCTCTAGGTTGTATGGAAGTTGAGCTGCTTTACATAAAACATCTGACGAGCGGATTCTGGTTTTGAGATGCAGATTTGCCCCCTTCTCCCAGTGAAACAAGAAAGAAGAAGAGATGGTGGAGATTCGGAAACAATTGATGACTAGCATGATTGGCTTCTTTAGAATGCTACATGCCGTTGTATATATTGGCTTCCGATGTGAGGCATAACTTCGATTTGCAATAATATTTATTCTTTGATTATACACCTTTGTTACACCAATGCAAATTATTGCTTAGGTGGTAAAGAAAAGAGAGAATGAACTATACTGCCTTGTATGTAGTAGTAGCTGTAGTAGAAGGCATGCTTTTTGATTTCGCATGCGATATCGTCTATGTGGTGCACAGACTTGCACACATCTGAATAAGATTTCGTATAATGTATGAAATCCTTGAACGTGTAATAAGGCTTATTCCTGGGTGACGCCGTGACGGCAAATGATAATGTGGTATGTATCTTCTTTGTTCTCCCTCTGTTTTAAATTAAACTCTTTAGTTTTGACGTATATCTCGTGTTAAACGTGTTAAACGTAAAATTCAAAATATATAACAAATTATATTGTCACAAAAAGGTTATTTCTTCTAAACATGGTTCATAAATGTGGGAAATGTATCAAATCGTAAGTGTCACCGAGAAAAAAAAAAAAAATTCACTAATTGGATCATGCGTTTGAGCCTAACAATGCTTATATTTGTTGATTAACTCCATTCACTAAATCAATTAACTCTAATAACTTCCGTGACTCTACTAACAACTCGTAACTCCACCGTAGATGTCCCATTGTGTCAACCACCCGCCTTCGCCTCATGTCAACCTCTACCGATGTCCCGCCCTGTTAACCACGCCGAATACAGAAAGTCGTTTTCCCATGGTGGTGGGAGGGGACAGTGTAAGGTGATCACCAGAGTAAGGCAATAGTCGCCAGATTCCGGCGGTGATCGCTAATGGTGGTCATTGGAGTTCGGTGGAGTTAGTTGTCTTTGTTTGTGGAGTTAACTTTTTATCTTGACCATCAATTTTTGCCAAATGAGTGATCGGGATTAATTATTTCCGATTTTCTACCGATTTGCAACGTTTGACAAGCCCCTTAAACGCAATTTCTTTCTTCTTCTAAAGGTTCCCCTTTCGTATGTCACCTAACTAGTTTTCAGCATATACTTGCAATATAATAATCGTACCACATAAAGTCAAATATAAGGAGTGTTTGATCCAAAAAAACAGTGAGGACAGTGGAATGAAAATATACTCAACTTGTAAGTTCTGACGTTTAATAAATCTTCCCCTAAATACTTCATTGATCAGTTTCAAGCTTTAGTGGGTTTGACGAACAAACAACGTCCGTCCACTAATTCAAAAATTAACGTGCCTAAAATTTTCGCTCGTTCGAATACTCATATCCCCACTAATTCAAACCGGAATATATCCGAGTTGAGCGCCATTGTGTTTACATTCAAATCTCCAAATCCTCCCATTTCCTCTCTCTCTCTCTCTTCCTCATTTTCTCTGTCAAATCAATGGAGAAACGACTGCGTTCATCACTGCAAAATTCAGCAGAAACGTCTCTAGCATCCGCCATTAAACTCTCTCTAAAATCAGCAAAACCATCAATTAAAACCCTAATTAACAGCTTCAACCACAAGTCTTCTTCTTCAACCTCAGACCTCACAACTTCCCTCCCAATCTCTCTCCACTCTTCCATCTCTTCTTCCATCATTTCCTTCAAAACCCCCTTTTCCCCAAACCCTAAAACCCCACCTTCTCCCCCTTCCAAAAAACCCCGTAAATCGGCCAGAAAACCCGACATTGAAAACCCCCAAGAATCCCACCAAAAAACCCTTCTTCACAATCTTCAAATATACGCTTACATTGCCTTGATTTGCATTAAACACCCCAAGAAAGCGTTTTCGCCGGAAGATTTGTTCCCTGCTGTGAGAGAATTACATGATAATTTGATCCTTTTCGAGAGCGAAACCGGGTTATTGGGAGAGATTTCGAACTTGTGTGAGGAGTGGTGGAAAGAAGGGCTTGTTGGGAGGGAACTGTTGATATCGCAGTTCCTCCCGTTTCTCGTTTCGAGGTCGTTAACGTTGAGGAAAAAAGTGGATGTGCATAGGGTGTATGTGCTGAGAGAGGCTTTTGTGTTGTTTGATTTCGAGGATGAGAGTATTGAGGATTTGAAGCTGTTGCTAATTAGGTGTGTGATCGCCCCTTTGTACTTGAAAACCGAGGATGGGAGGCGGTTTATTGCGTTTCTTTTCGGGTTGAGCACTCAGCTTCTCAAAGAAGTGTTGGCTATGATCAAGTCACAAATCCCATTTGGGAGGAAGTCTATGTTGGAGGCGTATGGGGAGATTTTGTTTAGGGGTTGGAAGAGTGTGGAGGAAGGTGAGTTTCGAAGGGAGATTGAAGACGGGTTTTTGCAAGGGTTGATTGAGGGTGCTACTCTTGCTGGTTCTGCTTCTTTGGCTGCTTCCATTCGCAGGGTTGTAGGTGGGTTTACTAATCAGAGGACTACTGAGGGTGTGGAGAAGCTTCTTTTTCGCCTCGCTGAGCCTGTCATTTTCCGGTCCTTGCAGGTAATGTGGTGGACATTTTCATGATAAGTTGCTTAAAGTGGTTGTGTTATGTTCTTAGACAATAGGACTATACATTGTGAGAGATTGGATATTGGGATTTATCAATATGGAGCCATCTGATCTTATTGCCACATATTAAGCTTTTAGCTAGAAGCTGATCATATTTGTCGAAAATGGGGATAACTATGGTATTAGATTGTTTAATAGCCAGTTTGGTTTAATCAAGGAATTGCTAGAATCTTTGGTTATGTTTGGTTGGGTGTAATCCTCATTACAATGTAAAGGAATCAAATTAGTACGAAAATGTGAAAATTGAAAGGGAGAAAGAGGACTCACTGGGGAGGGAGGGGGGGGGGGGTGGTGTAGTTGATTACATGATTTACATCTATTGAATAATGACAATTACATAGGTTTAAGTTGAACAATGATGCTTTCAAAAATGAGTTGAACAATGATACTTGCCTTAATGAGTTAATTCAATGAAGATTTGATTACATTGTAATGAGGATTACACCCAAACCCCGACCCTCTCCTCTATTTTGGGCAAAATGGGTGGTAATCGTGATTACATTACACCCCTCCAACCAAACGAGCCCTAAGTCTATTTTAGCTATCAATTTGGTGATTAAATTGTGCTTGGTGTTAGCAAAGAAAGAAACTTTTGGACATTCTGCCTATAGCCTTCGAAAATTTTAAGATAATTCAGCTTATGTTGGTACTTCAGGAGCATAATTGTTAAGGTTTTGCATCCACAACTCACTTTGCTAGCTGCTCGAATTTGGTCTGTGATGCTCAAATGCATTTTAAGTAGAATGCCATCTTCAATGACTCGAGTGGTTTGTGTTTGGGCATCCGGTTGACCATAGCTAACTTTAGGTTTACATCTTAAAGCATGGAGTGGAATTGAGCTTTTGGAGAGCTTTGTGTTCATAATGTGGGCTTTGGTTGCTTGATCTGTGGATAGGATGGTTGATTAGAGATATATCATTTCATTAAATGATGAAGACTCTGCTTTTACTCTAATCTGTGGAAAGATTCTAATGAACACAAATTTTGTTCACCTATGCAGGTTGCAAACTCAAATGTTCGTCAAAATGCACTTCACTTACTCCTGGACTTGTTTCCTCTTGAAGATCCCGATGCTACAAAGGAATCTAAGGACACATTGCTTGGAAAAGAATTCTTTTTGTTGGAAAAATTGCTTAAAGATGATTGCCCGGAAGTGAGGGTAGTTGCAGTGGAAGGGTGTTGTCGTATCCTTCATTTGTTCTGGGAGATCATTCCATCTTCTACTATTACAAAACTATTAACTATCATTTTTGATGATATGTCTCATGATGTATCCAATGAGGTTAGACTTTCCACTTTGAATGCTATCATTTATTTGATGGGCAATCCTCAAGCACATGAAGTCCTGAAAGTTCTCCTACCGCGGCTGGGAAAGATGATATTAGATCCAGTTCTGGTTGTACGAATTGCTATTGCTGATCTCCTGCTTCTTATTATGGATATCCGTGGGTTTCAATTCTTTAAGGTACAAAGACCTGACTCAGATGCCGAATAATTTTCCAGTAGTTTCTTCTTTTAATAGTTTATTGAAGTTCTGTTTACGTTTCTAGGTGGTGAACTTGGACCTCCTGCTGAGTACCCTTGCGAATGATCAAACAGCTGTCGCTCAAAAGATCACACAGCTACTTATACCTTCATACTTCCCGTCAAAAGTTAATGTGGGGGAAGCATGCTCTCGCATTCTGACTCTAATAAAAAGGTCTCCTATGGCTGGTGCAAGGTTCTGTGAGTTTGCTGCAGCAGAAGGAGCATCATCAAAGTCTCTTTTGGAACTTGTTAGGGTTCTGATTGATGTGGCTTTGTCACATGAAGGACTTGATGCAAATCACATTAAAGGCATATTTCTTGCTTTAAGCCATCTTTGCAGAAACCTAGTAAATGAGTCAACTCGTAAAGAAGCCCTGAAAGAACTTTTTTCTGGAGAAAAGCTGAAGAGTCTGCTGACCGCTGCAGCGTTTGGGGATGCTCAGACCACATTGTTTGATATTGTTTCTACAGTCTCTCCAGCTAGTGAAAGCGGACTGCTTGAGGAGTGCATAGATGTAGTCACCAATTGTTGTGGTTTGTCTAAGAGCATTGAAAGGCAGACTGAAGTCCGCTCTGCGCATAAACTAGTTTTGACTTGCAAGTGGTTTGACAGTATGTTTGAGATTGTATCAAGGCTCTTGCAAGACACTGCCATTGGGTGCAACAGCTGCTTTGGTATTGAAATACCGAGAGATATAGTTCCATCTACAAAGAGGAAGAAAAGCAAGCTGCCTAAGATGTCGAGGCAAGGGAAAGCTGTTGATGGTAATGGAGCATTAGCTTTCAAAGACAGTTACCAAATTGCTGCTGGAATTGCATGGCAAATAAAAGATTTGTTAGCATCTGAAATCAGCAGGAAAGCTATACTCAAATCCAAGCATTTGAAAGTTATAGTTCTATCCTTAAGGACCATGTCAGAAGCAAGCATTGCACATAGCTTATGCTGTGATTTTATGGATGCATCAGTGATTGATTCATATATGGCGCTTTCTCTGTTTATCACCCTTCAAAATATCAATGTCAGCGATATTAATGACTGTAGCAATGGAGATACTGAAACAACTTCGGGAATATTGTTGAAGGTAAGTTAACATAATCTTTTTTCATTATATATTGATATATGCAATGTTGCAATCATAAGTTGTCTTTGCCGTGCTGTATCACTGTATATGATTCAGTTTGCTTCATTTTTCTGAATTAATTACTTCCACACTGCTCCCCAAACCATTGCTCATGCCAAACATTCTTACTATTCCTTAAACTGAGATCGAAGGTTGAGGCCATTTGAGGTGGTACAAGAAACCTGATCTCCATTGTATTGGTCATTTAATGTTTCGTCAACTCATTTGTATGATAGCTACTTGAAGTTGATGTCCGATTGTATGAGACTGTGTTTAGCAATGGTTATTGAATATTGATCCTTCCCCATTTTCTTTCTTGATTATCATTTCAGGAAACAGTAGTGGAAGAGGCACTACATCACCTGCTCAGCACCACTGAAAATATGTTTAATGATGGGATTTTAGCGAAATTTGGGCCAATGTCATCAGGATGCCAAAAATGTAGCAACAGGGCTATTCAAGTTCAAAGACAAAAGCCATCAAACGCTAATGCAGAGGCCTCAGGATCGGATGATGAAGGTAAGAAAAAGGGAGTATGCTTGATGAATAGGTTTGGTGCATTGTCGACTAAGTTATTTATGGCATTGTTGGGGGATGACTAATGACTTGAGAAGCATACATCTTTTTTTACTTTTTGTATTCTTCTAGATTCAGTTATCAGCTCCTTGCACAACGTGCGAGGCTGGCTTTTGTGGTAGGAACAGCATGTCATGACTGCTATTGTACTATATGCTGTGATGCTTGCATGTGGTAGATTAGACACAGATAAAAGCAATGCACTGAGTGACCAATACAGTGGAAATTTGAAGATCCTCTAAGTTCTCCTGCATGCCAAATTTGAAGTGCAACTTGTTTCTCTGGTTGCTGAATGTTGTGTTTTATGGTACTAGCTTTGCATTACTGTGTTTGGCTTTATACTGGATTACTTATTATGTGCTGCACTGTCTAACTCCCAAACAAGTTGTCCCTGAACTTTTATCGGAGAGCACTACTGTATAATCGTTTTGCTAATCTGACATAGTGACATTCACTTGAGACTATTTGTTCGATTTTTGCTATTTGAGATGGATGGAGTATTTTATCCCTTGCACAAGTCACGAGTGAAGGATTCCATCCTAGACTGTTTATGCAGCATTAGCTGGTCTGTGATCATATTTCTAATTATAGTTGTCTATGATTACCTTAACTTAAAAGAGCTTGTTTATGTAGGATCCCCCTTTGCGTACAGAAGAAGGATGCTGAGTTTCGTGAGGATTTGCACTGCTGTTCTGAAGTTTATTGTCGATGCTGCAGCAATGGATCTCCTTTCTCACAACCAACAGAGGTGTCTGAGTTTTACAGCGGCTTACTTACAGAACATGATCTCCATGTTAAAGAGATGTTTTAATGATGAACTGAAGTTCCAGGACGCACAACTCAGAGAATTACATACTTGCTTGAAGAGTTCTTTCACTTATGCATCCAAGTTGGTTAATGTAGTTCTTGCAAGCAGCAGTGAAGGTTTACCAGCTCCTCCAGAAGTTTATGATGTTGCCAACCATCTGCTTGATTTAATAGCGTCAATTGAGTTACTTTGTGGGTCGAATTATGCAGCTCGTCTTCTGACTTTGGCAAAGCAGTGGCTGCCTGATGTGATTCTAGGGTTGGGATCTAGGTGCATGCTGAAACAGTCCTTGCAAGAAAATATATTTCTTCACCTGTCTAATGATGGTGAAATGCGTGTTCATCCTTGGCTTACAATTCTGGCTAATCTTGAGCTGCATGAAATGAGACGCTCTGCCTCGGATGAAGAAGAAGAAGAAGATAAAGCCGTGGAAGAAGAAAACTTTCCTGCATTTAAAAAGCTAGTCGGAATGATGGTTCAACTGTTACGAATAAATCATGAGATATTAGACGCTGTTGGACTGGTAATTCTCCTTGGTTCTGCGACTGGGTTGCAGAGGGAGGAGTTCGGCCTAGTTTTGGGCCTTGCACGTTTTGTTTTCACAAAGCTGGTAATCCAGAGTAACACGCAGTTAGGAAAGCTTAGTATGATGTTGGCCTATATGAAGGAGCTATACCCTCAAGTTGAAAGCCGTATTGAGGAAGCAGATAACAGTGAAGGCATGGAAGAACTTTGCAGCATCAATGCATTGCTCGAGCCTATCTGGTTGTATTCCTGTGAAACAGAGATATTGAACGATGAATGATCAATAGTGTCTGCATTTACAAATGTGTTAAACTGTCAAGTTCTATACAGAAAAAGCTGTATAGTGCCCTGTAAATAAATGTAGATATGGGTTTTCTCAACAGTAGATTTTTAATCTCAGGAAGCAGTCAGCTCAGCTGTCCCTTCTCTTTTCTCTGCAAAATTGATTCTCTGATTTGCTAGTATTGGCATCGACTTGTTACAGTATCAGCTGTGTAGAGACGTAGAGTGTACAGGATCAAGAGAGTTAAGGTTAACCTCAAAAATGAAGTTCAGCAAAAAGACTTCCTGTTGTGAATATGACATGATTGCATTCAACAAAAACGACAATGACGAGAAATATTCCGGAATTTCCCATAGATGCTGAAACTTTACAGGTCAACAGAATTAAGCCAGAACACTAGTTACAGCAGATCACAAGGATTAACGTTTAAGTTTGCTTGCCTAATCCGAAACTAGAAATACATCTAAAGCTGACAAAAATTACTAGCAGCCACTTCAATTACATCCTGGCAATCCTACTAGCATGCAAAAGTTCTTCCCTTTGCCAAATACATCTTCAATCAGGAAAAAAATCAAGCTATATAATAACAGCATGAATTTGTGGTAATGAAATTCTTAAATCTTTACTTGAAATTCTTCCAGTCAATTGCTTCAGCTGCGAAGTTAGTACTCGGTAAACAAGGAAATGTTAGTGCTTGACCCAAGCAAATGATTCTGCGCTTGATCAATATAAGTATTACACTGGGACCATCTTCAAGGCAGCTGCGACTGGCATACCCAAGAATCCGATGAAGATACTCAGGAACCACTGCAGAATACTGAGAGGAGTTGTGTTGGCAAATGTACCAAGGTATTCCACAATAATAATCTGGAAGAAGAGTGTGGCACTGATGACTATAACAAAGACATAATTGTCCAATATTCCCTTGAAAACATCTATCTCTTCCATGTTCCTGGAGCTTACTTCGTTGAAAATCTGGAAGCACGAAACGTTCATCAAGTTGTCAGGATAACGCCAGTATGAGATAACATTGTTTTCTACAGCTATGTTCATCTATGGTGATGGTGCATAGAAACCATAACATATCTCACAGATATTCGGTCCAAAGAGAGGATAAAGGAAAGTACCTGGCAGAACACGAATGTATTGAAGATAAGTGTATTCAACTGCAGTTCACCATAAGCACCTTCCAGACCGAACATTGCCTGTCCTTTTGCTTGAAGGAACCATATTACCATAAATTGATAGAAAGATTGGCCTAGAATGTTCCTCCACATGACATTGCTGATGAAGTTCCCTTGCCTTCCAACAGGTTTTCGCTTCATCAATTCATCGTTTGGAGGCTCAGTAGCCAATGCCAGAGCACCAAGAGTATCCATGATCATGTTTACCCACAATAGTTGAACGGCAGTGAGTGGAGCACGCCCTAAAAATACAATTTGAGAAAAATGAGCATCACAGAAATCAGTTATCTAGCTGGTTTAACCAAATATCACTTGGCTCCCCTAATAATTTTGAATGATAGATTAGAGATAGTTCGTTTTCTTACCGGTCCAGCAGGCTGAAAAGAAGTTAACAAGTAAGGCCACGACATTGACAGTCAGCTGAAACTGCACAAACTTTTGAATGTTTATGTAAACTGAACGTCCCCATTTAGCAACAGTAACAATTGTGGAGAAATTGTCATCCAGGATGATCACATCAGCACTCTCCTTAGCCACCTAATAATATCCAGATAAAGATTAATTCAAGAGAAAGTAAAAAGATGTGCTATGTACAAAAAAAATGTTATGGATAACGGCACCTAAACGTTAATGGCTTTTAAACATACCTCAGTACCAGCAATTCCCATTGCAAGTCCAATATCAGCTTCATGTAGGGCTGGAGCGTCATTTGTTCCATCTCCTGTGACTGCCACGACTTCATTAAATGTTGTTCGCAATTGCTTCACAAGCATATGTTTGTCAAGAGGAGAAGACCTCGCCATAACCTGCAACAGATATGCCATATTAATACTACGGTACTACCCAACAGCATCAGCTCTTTCAGGTACCAAAGTTGTAAAAAGAAGTCTACCTGAATTTTGGGAATAAGTATATCTAACTCTGCCTGGCTCTTCTCACGGAACACTGGCCCCTCTACGGCTATACCATCATCAGTAAGAATACCACATTCTCTGGCAATCGCCTTAGCTGTGTTTATGTTGTCCCCAGTAACCATTCTAACAGTTATTCCTGCTGAGCGACAAATTGCAACGGATTCCCTCACACCAGGTCGAACAGGGTCTTTGATCCCAACTATTCCAATGCAAGTGAAACCTTCAGAGGGAATGTTGTCCTTTGCAGAAAAGCCACTGTCTAGCTCCATGTAGGCGAGGCACAAGGTTCGAAGAGCTTCACCCGCAAATTGATCAATTGTGACCTTAAGGTGCTCCAAAACTTCTCCATCGAGGGGAACAACCTCTCCATTTGCATTAATCACTTTACTACATGCAGCCAAAACTATCTCTGAAGCACCCTTAGTGTGGGCGCGTACGCCTCCATCAGGAAGTTCTAAAACTACACCCATCCTCTTCTTAGTGGAGTTAAATGGCTCAAGTTTGATAAGCTTCGCTGATTGCCTTTCGGCCTGGAAATCACCACCAAGTGACAAGCCCAATTGCAACAAGGCAGCATCAGTAGGTGTACCCAAGATTTCATGCTTCCCTTGTTTATTGACGACCACCTCACCCCCAGTGTTGTTGAATATGGATTGAAGCAAAAGCTTCAGAGTGGATTCAGACAACTCAGAACGCAAGTTGGAGTCACTAGTGATCTCCTTAACATTAGTGCAGATGCAGGATTTCACCACAGTCATGCGATTGGTAGTCAGAGTCCCGGTTTTGTCACTGCAGATAGTAGTAGCAGACCCCATTGTTTCACAAGCTGCCAAGTTACGGACCAGTGCTTTATCATTCATCATTTTCTTCATGGCAAAGGCAAGGCTCAGCGTTACAGCCAAAGGCAAACCCTCAGGAACAGCCACGACAACAATTGTTACCGCAATAGCAAAATACTCCAATAATGCCAATGCCTCATCCCCAGCCCAATACCAGTGAGTCCCTTCTCTCCATTTTTGGGCTATCATCCCATTCACTAGTACTGCAAAAGTCACTATAGCAAAGAAAAGTCCGATTTTCCCAATAATGGTGGCAACCCCATTAAGCTTAACCTGTAAAGGAGTCTCATCATCTCCCCCTTCACTAAGAGTTGCCATCAACTTTCCCCATTGAGTTCTCATCCCAACAGTGGTGACAATCATTTTGCAAGATCCGTCTTGGACCTTGGTACCCGACAGAAGAAAGGGATTTTCAGCACTAACCATCACAGGCTCACTCTCTCCAGTTAAACTCGATTCATCAATCAGCACAGAGAATCCCGAGATAAATAGTCCATCAGCTGGGACTTGATCTCCGATAGACAGATGAACAATATCACCAGGAAGCAGTTCATATATAGACAGCTTCTGCCTAAAGCCATTCCTGGTAACCTGTATGGCAATCTTCTTTTTCTCTTTATCAAGATCCCTGAACTGCAAGGACTGACGGTAATCACTTGTTGCAGTAACAAACACAACAAGCAAAATAGACGCCACAATCCCAAGCCCATCATGGGCGCCCAAAGGCCAACCTTCCGTGGCAATGCCAACAATAAGAGACACAAAAGCACAAACTCCAAGAATCATCAATGTCATATCCTGAAGGGCTTCCCAAACAAACACCCAAAAACTCCGAAGTTCAGGCTCAGCAAACTTGTTAATCCCAAACAGCTCCTGCCTCTTGGCAATGGCAGCTGGATCGGTTTTAAGCCCATCCTCAGCTGATGTGCAGAGCTTCTCAGCAATACCCTTTGCACCTTTGTGAGCAGTTACCTTCTTCAGATCGTGTCCCTCAACAATGGAACTCAACTCGTCAGGACAAATATCGTATCCTGCTGCTTTCACTTCCTCAGGCACCACATACTCACTCGGTGTCACACCTAAACAAAACATATATAACACCAATCACGCTCTGATTGTAAGACAATTTCAAGTTCTAATGATCAAACTTCCATTGAACAAATTTCGACAAATAACAGTGTAGTACTCTACCACATTCCAAACACACTCACCCTGGATGAATTGAAATGCAGCTTTCGAGACCAGAACTGCAATTCTCAACTTCTCCTGCAATACAACAACCAAACAATAATGAAAAATTGTTCGCTTCTATCCACTAACACGAAAATTAATCCAACATTGCTAATTCGACAATCATACATTATACTCATCTGTAAAAATTACTTCAAGTCTGCAAATTCTAAACTTTTCATTTCCTTTTTTAGTAAATTAGTTCTTATTCATAGATCAGACAACACAACCAAAATCGATCCGAAACAGAAAGATCGCCCAAATCTACACTCATTTCCTTCAAAATCTCGTCTATTATCGCATCTCTCCGGTCTCTAATAACATCTGAAATCGTCAATTTGACGCAACATTACTTCTACTTGACTTGAACCAGAAATCCAACAGTGATGACATTATCAAACTAAAACTCCATCACCAATTCTTACACTAATTATAATAATAAAATCCGGAAACTTTCAACAGAAGATACACAAAACACATAAACTTTCCAGATCGGAAGCTTCAGCTACACAATACTACAATCAACATCTACGAAATCCTACATTTATCCAAAAACTACGACAAAATAACACGGATCGTTGACCCCGTTGACTAGTCGAACCACAAAAATCCGTCTCATTTCGGTTCAAAGTTTGCGTCAACTATACTCAACACAAAAATAGAAACACTAACCATAACAAAAATGGCGGAAGAAGAGAATAAAAAAAAAAACGAACCTGATTGGTTCGGCGCATAGCAGCAGCCTCGTACCGCTTCGACAGGTTGGCAGTAAACCGGAACCTCCGCTTCGGATTCTTGACGACGCCGCAAAGCTTTCGCCATTTCTCCAACACTTCTTCCGACGATCCTTTTGGTTTTACATCAAAGTTTTCATTCAAATAACTCTCCATTATTTGTTTCTCTTCTCTCTAGTCTAATCTTCTTCTTCAAGCTACCAGTATTGCAAAAATAAAAATGCTCCTAAATATCGCAAGTGGAGAGATAGGGAGTGAATTTATAGGTCGGCCGTAGGAAGGGTATGGTGGTCCACTCCGTAGCCAATAACATGCTCTCCATGAAAGCTGACAAAAATCCTTTTTGTTTATTTAAATGGTAAAAATGGCTGAAATTTATACGAAGTCTCGGATTATATTATTCCGGAAACGCGGTATGGGTTGGGTAAATATCAACTTCGTGTTTCTCGAAAAGGTGAAAGCGTGTGAGTGGTGCTAGTAGTTACGAGGTAATGGGGGTAAAAAGTTTTTATCTTGTTTTGGAGGGATGGAAAAAAGGGGAGGGAAAATAAAGTTTGGCTTTTTTTGTGAAAGAGGAAAAAATAAAGTTATGGGAGGGGAATTTTTTCTTTTGGTTGTGAGGTGATCCGAAATTTTGTGGGAAATTTTGCCACTAATTTCTTTGGTGATTCTAAGTTGAGCGAGTTGTACGGTATTTTTCTTCTTCTATTGTTGTCCTTTTTAAGGAGGTATATATGATAATGTTGATATCGTCGTAGAAATTGTGTATAAGGATAATACTTGTTTAAAGTTCTGAAAATGTTAATTGTGGCAATTTGTTAGTAGAGCTGAGTATATTCATTCTACTTTTTCAAAATCAACACGACAACTACAGAGCTTACAGTGTACTCCGTATTGTTTTATGTTTTTATCCTACTACATTACGATATATGACCTGTTTACTTTACCTACTCCGGTTACAATTGAAATACATTGTATTTTGGTTATATGTGGTTTGATTTTGATTAAGATTTCACCAAAGAATTATCTCTAGGTTTCTATGAATCTATGATTGATAAACAAGTGTATACTAGTAGATTGTTAGATTTTCGTAATTAAACCACTCCTTAGATAGATCCGTTTTAGGCCAGATGGGTTACCAATAAATCCAAGATTATATGTAGTTCAAAGTTTTCATTAAATGACTTTGACTTGTGAGCGATGAAAATATTGGTATATGCATCTTTTGTATTCACTTTGCCGATTAAGAAATTAATAATACTTTCATAGACCGGGATTATATAAAGGATTGTGCTAGATAATTAGGATTTAGGAGTGGTGTAGCATGAAAGTAGTAATAATTGAGAGGGGAGGGGGAATTGAACTGCCATTGTTAGCTTTGTTGCTATTATTTGCCGTGTACTTAATCTGCATTAATAAAACCATTATTTGGAAATGCAATAAACAATGAGACGATCGCGTCCCTTACGCGTAACGATGTGAAACATGGCCACTACTTTGTCATGTATTCATGTTACTCTGAATTTCTGATCTTTTTCTTTTATCCATAGCGTGAAGCCACATTTTTCGTTTGTATCAGTATTGCCTTATATAGACCATCGTCTATACCGATAAACGATACCATATTACCTTGCATAAACCATCAAAATAGTAATGCCTATTATTGTATGGCTAAATTATACCATATCGTACTTATAAAGTTATACCATGGATTCAAATAAGTATGGTGTACCACCTCATATTTTTATAATTAATGAACACACAACACCAACTTCCTGACCAATCTTTCGTCGAAATATATGACTTTCTTAATACTAGGTGGACACCGAAAAACCAAATTTGTAATTCAGTTTCGATGGAACTGAAGAAACCAACCATTAATTTGTCACGAAAGTGCCGAAATTGGTTAGACAACATTCGTAAGAGGGTCGAAAATCGTACGACCGAATAGTAGTAGTAAGGCTAAACGAAGTGTAACAGGGGACTTTGGGTCGTCGTGTAGAGCCATGATAATAGATAACCATGGGGGTACGTCGGACATGGAACTTTATTGTGTTTCATTGTTTGCCTAGGGATTAGGGTAGACTTACATACGTAGGAAAGGAAAGCATTTTTTTTTAGCTAAGGTTGATACGTAATAAAAATCTAATTGGTAAGGAATTTTGATCATTAACTAATTCCGCCGGTGGGCGCCACGGATTATCAGCCCACCGGCAGGCAGCGAAAGCGATTTGCAAAGTCCTCTAGGGAAAAGGCTCTGATACCATATGAAATTACGCGGGCCTGGGCCACACCCGTAAGGAGAAGAGAGAGTCCACTTGATAAGACCAAGGAAATTTCATCTTAAAACCAATTGGCAATAGGAGGAGTAACTCCTTGGTTTATAAGGTAGACAAATCTCTTCTCTTTTTCCAATGTGGGACACTCATATGTGGGGTATTTTGGGTGTACTTCAACACTCCCCTCTCACATATGAGGTCCCTATTTAGGGGTAGACTAGCTTACCGTAAAGCCAGCTGCAAATTTGCACTGAACTATCAGTGGCATTTTCGGCCCAGATTAATTCATTTGAGACCAATGACTTTAACCATGGGCTCTGATACCATGTGAGATAACCAACTGAGCCAAAAGTCTAGACTGATGGTTAGGGCACCCACAATGGTCTTATATTTCAACACGCCCCCTCACGCAAAGGCCCACTTGGGCTTGAAACGTGGGTAATTCACTGGCCCACGAACACAACACTTAAACTGAGCTCCTTTTTATTAAAGCTCCAACACACCAAAGGAGGAGGCTACCAGGATTCGAACTTGAGACCTCAGGATCGCTGAGGCTCTGATACCATGTTAGATCATCAACTGAGCCAAAAGTCTAGACTGATGGTTAGGGCACCCACAATGGTCTTATACTTCAACATTATTTAATCATGATCTGCATAATGGATCTATACATGATAAACAATTTATTACAGAGTTTAAAACATTATAAACATTTGTATGATCATTGGAGCAAGTTTGAGTTTTTTTTGGTGAAGTGTACAAAGAGTGAAGGAGAAGGTAGGAAAAGGCAGAGGAAGAGGAGCAGCCAAAAACGACGAAGAGGTGCAGTAGAGTTATGGGCAGACCAAACATGCCTTGGAATCGAATGGTTCAAATTAGAAACATAAGGGTTGGTGGCCAAGGGCTGAGCCAGTTGACTGCTTATGGCCTTATGGGCTTATGGGGATTGAGGGGTCCTTTGAATAATTGGCCTTCAGGCTACTTAATTCTTTTTTTCGTAGTCTCTTTGTAACATTATTCAAAAAAAAAAAAAAAAATTTCCTTCTTTGTCACACCCTTGTTGACCAAAGCATGGATTGGACATTTTGGACCTGAAAGATATAATCTGTCATTTGATTTAAACAATTATGTCATTTGATTTAAACAATTAGACCCGAATTCGGAATTTAGATCCGTCAAGCTAAACTTAATCCAAAAAATTCTATATGACTTCATCTAATAAAATTCCCGAAATTTGGAGATAAAGTTTAACTAAATTAACCAACTTGAATAACCTAACCCAACTAAATTGACACATACTGAAGAAACACTTGAATTTACTAGCACGGAACTTGTTCCTTTTCCCTTTTAGCCCACCTCATATTCCTCACTAGTCGTGGTCCTATTCTTCTATCACTTTTCGACTTAGCTTTGGTTTTGATCAGGGAGAATCTAGCCACACAGTGCCATGAAGCACAAATGAATTCTATTGTTGCCTAACATTTTTGGCTTCTTTTGAACAATATTTAAATGTTTTCGGAGAATTTTGGGTAAGTCATGCACCCAACCTACCCATTGGTTTCAAACTCTCAATATCACAATTGGTTATTCCTTATAAGCGGTCCTACATCACAAACTTTATAGTACTCCGTGGAATATATTCATCATCCACCAATCTACCATTAATCAATGGAAAACAGAGTTCATATAGATGCTGAACTTGAAATTCAAGCTTTTTGCTCACAAGCATATATACTAAGATCTCTTCACCTCAATAATCTGCAAAATTTGGTAGCTAGAGCGAAAGTTCTAAAGCAAGTGACTTATGAGTTATTGCACGCTTAGCTCGTTACGACCTAACCTCCTCCTCTCGTATTGATAAGGTCCAAATCTCAAATCTTACCTATTTCTAAAGAAATTACACAATACTCGTATATTTCTATCTAGTTGGTATTATAACATGATTTCACGTTACTCGATCTCAAAACTATTTTCATTTTGAGATTAAATAAAGCGTTGCAACTGTTTGTTTTCGTACTCTAGGCATGGAGAGTCTGATAAACAAGAAGGTTAGACTACGAAACCGTTTCAAGAAATCATACTTGGTAGCTAGCGACGACGGAAAAGCAGTCACACACGTTCATCTAGCCGATAACAATACGTCGAAACCAGAAAATTTAGTGTGGGTAATCAAGAGCAAAAACCCTAACAAGAAAAAATCCGTGTGCTTAGAGAGCATTTACGGTAAAATGCTAGCTTGGTCATCACTCGATTCTGTGTTCCTGATGGATAAGCGACGGCGGTCATCAGACGACGACGAGAGTTCTAGTAACAAAGCCGACGTCCATAACTGGTGGACACTCGAAGAGGTCGACAACGGGTTCACTAGTGTTCAAATTCGAGTTCGTGGTAAACATGCCATATACGTCTACCCTGACACTGAAACTTCTCAAGTGAAGCTATGCAAATGGGAAACTTCTTGGTTAGGTAGTTCATGTTTTGTGAAAGAGGCATTTTATTGGGACGTTGAAATTGTTGATACATTGACAACAATAACGAATGACCATAGCACCAGCACCGGCACCGGCACCAACACCAACACCAACAATCAGAGGGTAATGATCGATAAGCCAAGTCGTAATGATCGGGCTATCAGTAAACCAGAGCATAACTACACCCGCGTCCAGAGTAATTGTGAGCTGAACTCGACTTCTTATATATATCAAGTCAGGCAAATGAACGTCCACAACGTCTATAATAACAAGCCTGAAGGAATGCCGACAACAGCTTATCCTTTTGCAAACTACGCTAATACTGGCGGAAATAAAAATGTCTCCGGTACACAAATCGTCGGAAGTGTAAGTGTTCAGACCAGGATTGATCACATGGTAAACACAAAAATTGTCAAACGCGATGGTTAGTTAGCTAGCTAGCTAGCTTTATATTTGTACTCGTATGTGTACATTGTAACACAAATGACGTATACCCTCCCCTAGTCGAACTATAAAATCTTAACCCCTCCTTACCTTCAAATCTTCAATAATCAATAAGCATCTAAATAACGTATTCAATTACGTATTGCTATAGCCTAAAAGTATGTAATACACGTGTTTTTATCATAAAATGTACGTGTAGTCTTTCTTAATACTTAAAACCTAATGAAGTAACGATTCCGAGCTACTCAACAACTAATACATCATGACCGCACAAACACTATTGTTCTCCATTGTCAAAGCACCACAACATTTTCACATCAATTCATCTTATTGTTCTCCATATCGTATTGCAATATCTTGACAACTTTCCCGACTCCTAATTTTACTCTTGAGAGTATATACTCCAAATTTCTGATTTTCATCACCTCGAGTATTACTGTTCACAATATTAAACTCATTATTTTTTGGATTTGTCTTGTTTGTTTGTTGTTTTATTGTGGTGGTCGTCACCCTCAAAATCTCTCAAAATTAGTTCAACCGCACTCTCTCTCCTCTCAAACTTGTCATTCTCCTCCATTTTCTCTCTCTTCTCGTTCTCTCTCTCCGTCGCAGCCACCATGATCAACGGCCCCGGTCTCCTCTCCGACATCGGCAAGCGCGCCAAAGGTCCCTTTCTCGCTCTTTCTTTCGAATCAATTTTTGCAATTTCTCGCATCGTTCTAGAAATTTCAATTCCAATAGAGCTCATTGACGCAATTGTGTCTTATCATTCACGCTTCTTTTGATGCAGATCTTCTGACTAGGGATTATGTCTCCGATCAGAAATTCTCGATTTCTTCTTACAGCGACACCGGAGTGGTATGATTTCTTTCATTTCTCTCTCTTTTTTTTTTTTTGTGAAAAATCTAACTTAATTGGAGCTAATTTTTCCGTAATTGCAATTTGATTGCGACACGATAATATGATGATACGTATTCATGTCATTATTCGTAGATTTGACGACCTATTAATTTTGGCCGATTGTATTTAATGTGAGCTTTTTTTTCTTTTCGTAGTTGAAATTCGATTGCATTGACGATTTGGCGAATTTTATAATTGGCAGCGTTTTGTTTGACGTGTATTCGTGTGTCGTTTGATTGTCGTTGCGGTTTCGAGTCGTTGTTGTGGATCCTTGACAGTAGACTGATGTGATTGCGGTTTAGATAACATGTTAATTGAGATTTATTTTACGCTTTGGCATGAACTGGTTGAAATGTACTATCGATTGCGAGTTTTGATGATATGGATGTGTTGGTGTAAACTTTAGGACTATACGTTATCAAATGGTAGCCAATAAAAGTGTGTTTTCTGATGCTAAGGATGTATTGGTGTGTAATTGACGGCCATCCTTTGCCAAATGTCGACCACTAGGGTTCGTTTCTTATGGTGTGTATCGTTTATGAAAATTTGATTGGTAGAAGAGGATGTGCTTATATGGAGTAGGAAGATCGCTGTGACCTGTATTTGATGTGATCAGTTACGAGTGATACTTTATTGAAAATCCAATTGCATCCAGTGTCAAAGGGTGTGTGGTACCAGCACTTCTGGATTTTACTTCTCTGTTCAAATTATTTCCTTCGGCTTAGGAAGTTCTAGATGTAGCTTGATTCTAATAATTTCAGAAAGCAATGTGAAGTAATGAGGCACGTAGTGGTATAAGAGAAGTTACGCACTGTGATGTCTATATTGTTATCGTTGTTGTGATCATTCCTTTATCATTTCTGTGGCATCTTGGAAAGTCGGTAATCATGCCGGACACTCTTAAACTTCCCATATGAGGTGTATTTTGAGAAGTGAATTTCATCTTCTGAAATAGGTTGGTGAAGAGAGTATGAATATATGAAGTTGAAGTGAGCTTGTAAATTATACGAGTAGGCCTGAAGACTTGTTAAATGTTTGTTAGGGATTCTAGAGGTAGGCTACTTCTGCCTATAAGACTGTATATGGTTAGTTTATCAACTATGCTTGTGAGCTACACATTTCTTATATGCTTATTAAAAGGCGATCAGCAAAAAGGATGCTGGTGTAGGAGCTAATTGGTAAACACAATCGTGTTACTAGTGATTTAACTTTTCTGTATTTAACAGATTTCTCTTCAGTCTTCTTGAGAGATTGTAGTTCACAATCTCTACTTTTGGGGGTGTACAATGATGTAGGTAGAGGAAATCTTATTGTTGGGAATGGGAGGGTATCCTCGTTCTGGGAATTGGAGACAACTAGTCCCTTATTATGATGTCTGAGGTTGGGAACATATTGTATATGTCCATATGAAGATCCTAATGGAGCTTGGCTTATTGATTATGGACATTAAGTTAGTCTTAAGTATTGACTTTTGGCTTATATTGAAGTCTGCTATTCCACTTGGTCTTTAAGATGCGGATGGTTCAATCGTCATTTCTCATCTGCCTCTAGATCATTTTTACAGTTTTCAGTCGCTCTCTACTAGGTGTAAGTTAAGTTTATGCAAATTTTGTATAAGTTATTAAGCACAGTCACCAGTAAAGCTCCATGAGCTTCTTCTGCAATTGCCCAATTGAACCTGCAGTTGAAATTTAGTTACTGCCACATGGCTCACGCAGTCACGTGGGAACATCATCAGTGAAATTGTGACCATTAACTGAATATATTATTTTCCTGTTCCAACTCCTATTAGGTGAAATTATGGGAGGACGGAGTAGAAAGTGATCAATTGGGGCTAGTGGAAAGTGGAAACTATTTTCTTCTTCTTCTTCTTCTTCTTCTCTCTCTCTCTCTCTTTTGGATCATGGAAACTACAAACTGAGTTGAAAAAAAATATAGAGAACAACCCAAGGATGTAAGGTCTACCTGAAGAGACATCTTTTTTAGGGCTTTATTTCAAGGAAGCAGAGTACCCAAAGTGTATGAGTGTATGACCACTTAAATTAGCATATGCAATGCTAATCTAATTAGTAAGGCTGTGGTACTGGTAGTACAATGCTAGCCTGTGGCCAGACATGCATTTCTGAGCAATAAAATATTATTATTTGCTCAAGTCGCAAATTTTATGTATCTCTTGCTCTTTTGGACAATTGTACAAATTCAATATGTTAATGGAATGTGCTTGTCTTCTTTCGTAGCCCATTCTTTTGGTTTTCTTTTCCCTGGCTATTTGGAAGTCATTGAGTTGGTGATTGCTATTTTATAATCTGTCTCATTGATGTTTTCCTGCATATGGTGTGTCCTTTCTCCTTCTCTTGATGTGCATTATGTGGATTTGTTTGAAGCTCTCTAACTTCTGTATGCTCAGCCGCTCATTAATTGCTGACGTCAGAATCCATTCTTACATGTTTTTTTGGTGTATGTTTATAGGCCTTCACTTCAACTGCTGTGAAGAAAGGAGGGCTGTCTACTGGTGATGTGGCTGCTTTGTACAAGTATAACAACACCGTTATCGATGTGAAAGTTGACACACAGTCAAATGTAGGTTTTATGTTAATGTTACATAGGAGTATCTAGTGTCATTTTTCTTTTAAACGTGAGCTCACATGACTGTGTTCCTGCAGATCACAACCACATTCACCATCACCGACATCATTCCATCAACAAAAACTATTGCTTCTCTGAAAGTACCTGATTACTCATCTGGAAAGGTATAATAATTAGTAACTGTGAATTTTCTGAGATAGGTACTTTCTCCCGTTACGTATTCTTTAATCCCTTTCTTCTTTGTCCAACAGCTAGAGGTTCAATACTTTCACAACCATGCAACCTTTACAACAGCTATGGCTTTAAACAAGTCTCCTGTTGTTGATGTTACGGCTACACTTGGCACCCCAACCATTGCCTTTGGTGTAGAAGCAGGCTATGACACCACTTCTGGTGCCTTTACCAAGTACACTGCTGGTGTTGGTGTTTCAAAACCAGAATCATCCGCTTCAATTGTTCTGTTAAGTTCAAGTCATTATATTGAATATTGATTCTTGACGTGATGCTGTATCAAACTGCTATTATTTTGCGAGCAGCACTCTTACATGGTAGAGTTTCCTGCTACAGGGGCGACAAGGGAGATTCTATAAAGGCGTCATACTTGCACCATTTGGACCAGCAGAAGAAAAGTGCTGCAGTTGCTGAGATCAGCAGAAAGTTCTCCACCAATGACAACACTTTCACAGTCGGAGGATCCTATGCAGTTGACCAGTTGACAGTTGTGAAGGCAAAGCTGAACAACCATGGGAAACTTGGAGCTGTTCTACAGCACGAAGTCATGCCTAAGTCGGTGCTCACCATTGCTAGTGAATTCGACACCATGGCTTTGGAGAAAACTCCAAAGTTTGGCCTGGCACTTGCTCTTAAGCCTTGATCACCACGACGTTCTTCAGGAAGATTCATCACGAGTTGATTTTTTCCCCCTTTGGCTCCGTTGATTGGAGCAATCAATAAATATAGTTCTGCAGATATATTCATTGTAGGTTGATTACCGTTGGCTGAGGATACGCTGTTATCATAGTTTTGCCATGACTGTTGTCTCTAATGGTGTTGTTTGTGTCTTTCTCGTCTGCAAGGTGTTGTCACTTAGTTCACCTTTGTGATAGGCATTCATTTTAGTCGGACAGGGTTTCATTTTGACACTGTTCCCTTTTTGAAGCACTTTTGAGGTGCTGAGGCCAGAGAGTTTGATGCTTGACTATGATCATTGATCCCAAATATCTTTGCTCTACCCCCTTCCCCTTCTGTTCTTATTTCTTGCTGTGAATTTGAATGGAGTGAACTATTTCCATGGAAGAGTCCGTCGTCATTGCCTAGTTTTACAGTATGCAAAAAAAAAAAAGGTATCGGTTAGGTGCGTCCGTTATTTTGCTGAGCCAAAAATGGGGGTATTGTGCTTTAAGTAAGGCGGGAGGAGCCGGATGTATGGCTAGTGATGCTCTAGATCTCTAATTATAAGTTGTATGGAACGAAACACAACATAGAGAATGTGGTCGAACAGCAAAATGTAAATCGATTTGCACCGTTTAAGTCCATCAGCTTTGTTCAGGGGTAGATCGTATGAACTTGAATAGTTTTCTTCTTATCTTCTTTGAAGCATATGAACACGGATTTTTGAGTAGTATATACCAGTACTATATGTTACTGTAAACCTGTGGAAGGGATTCTTCATTCTTCAATACGACTAAGCGTAATCTAAAGATGTATAATCCCTCCCCACATTGAATCGCAAAAAAATTCCACCATTTTTGTAGGCGATGAGGTTCCGATGTATTATTATTAAAACGGAAGAGTTATAAAGATCATAAAAGTTTTGCACAATACACAAATTTAACAAAGCCTTGACAATTAGTACTTGTCAACTGTCTCTTGAGTGATTTGACGATGCCTTTAAATCCATGAAGAATATTTCGACCATTATATCGAGAGATGAGGCAAATCATTAACCACGTTCAATAACATTTTAGTGTTCGTGTCTCATCATCCTCAATTTTTAGTCACGAAAAAGGCTACATATCATATACTCCCATTATTTTATTTTTATTATTTTTAAAGCAATAATATACTCCCATTATAATCAAAAATATCGAAAAATCATTATTGGTAAATATAATTTGCTTGTAGCTCACCCTTTCAAAAAAAAAAAAACGGAAAAAAAGAAAAGAAAAAGAAAATAGAAAAGCGAAGGATCATATGTTGGGCCAAACCCAACAAAAAAGCCCAAAAGCCCATAAACCCAACCAAAAACCCTTACATTTCTCCACCGCAGACACACACACATTTCTCCCTCATTATAAAACCTCTCCTTCCCCAAACCCTAACCCTTCTCTCTTCTTTTACAAGCCGCCTCACCAATCTTCTCAAACACACTTCACACACACACACACAGATCTCCGCCGTCTCGCGAAAATGAAGTACAACCCAAGAGTATCATCCTCCCGCAGGAAGAGTCGTAAGGCTCACTTCACCGCGCCATCATCAGTCCGCCGCGTCATCATGTCAGCCCCACTCTCCACCGACCTCCGCAGCAAGTACACCGTCCGTTCAATGCCAGTCCGCAAAGACGACGAAGTCCAGGTTGTCCGTGGGACCTACAAGGGCCGTGAAGGTAAGGTTGTTCAGGTTTACCGTAAGAAGTGGGTCATCCACATCGAGCGGATCACCCGTGAGAAGGTCAACGGGTCGACAGTCAACGTCGGTATCCACCCATCCAAGTGCGTCATCACTAAGCTCAGGCTTGACAAGGACAGGAAGAGTCTTCTTGACCGCAAGGCTAAGGGTCGTGCTGCTGCTGACAAGGATAAGGGTAACAAGTTCACCACTGATGACATCATGCAGTCTATTGATTAGGTATAATCGTCCTTTTTTTTTATGTTTAATGAGAGGAGGAGATGATGATGGTGAAGCTTGTCGAAGAAGTTTGTTTTGTAGTAGACAGATTTTGGATCTGGATTATTATTATCATGGTGGTGTTATCTTAGGGTTTATTGTTATCGTTTTTGTTGTTTCTGGACCTATGTTGTTATGTTTGTCGTATTTTATCCTAAGTAATGCGATACATTTCCGCTCTTATCGTCGCTTTAATTTTGTTTATTATTGTTTTTTTAAATCGTTTTAATGTTATTTCGTCGATTTTGTGGTAATTTTTGTTGTTATTATTCGGTAATTTTGTTGATTTTTTTGTGGAAATTTTTTTGGGTGGATATTAATATTTGGTGTGGAATTTGGTTGATTTTATGGTGTTGGGATTGGAATGGTGTTTTTGAGTTGGTTGTTGGTGTGGTATGTTGTTAATATGAGTTTGATTTAGTTGTAAGATTGTGAATTTGGAGGGTTTTTGGAGTGAAAGTTGCCGTCTTTGTGAATGTTGGTTATCGATTGGTTGCGGTTGTTGTTCGACAGTTTGTGGGTTTAATCTTGTGTTTATTGTGGTAAAGAATGTTTTTTTTTTGTTTTGGGATTGGAATGGTGTTTTTGAGTTGATTGTTGGTGTGGTATGTTGTTAAGATGTGTTCGATTTCGTTGTAAGTTTAGAAATTGTG
Source organism: Spergularia azorica (assembly GCA_038382645.1). Classification (NCBI taxonomy): domain Eukaryota; kingdom Viridiplantae; phylum Streptophyta; class Magnoliopsida; order Caryophyllales; family Caryophyllaceae; genus Spergularia; species Spergularia azorica. The sequence continues at coordinate 33,415 of JBBYHQ010026478.1, read as the reverse complement.
GGTTTTCGGAGTTGATGTGGGTTATCGATTGGTGGCTGTTGTTCCACAGTATGTGGGTTTAATGTTATGTTTATTGTGTTAAAAGGATGTTTTTTGTTTACTGGCTGATGTTTTGGGTTTGAGCTATGGCGTTTGCGGTGAATGTATGAGGTTCTGTTGATTCTAAAAGTTGGTGTTTTGTTGATTTGTGTTCTGTAGTTGATTGTTGTTTTTCGATTCGAGGAATTGTCTCCGATTGAGTTGGGTGAATGGTTTGTGTTAGAAGTTTGTAATGATTTTCGTCTTTGTGGTGTTTACCTTTCTTTCATTCTTGATTGTTTTGTTTGCGCTTATTCAGTATAGTTCTCTCTTAGCTCTTCTTGATATCTGAGTCATATTCTAAATAATATGTGTATCTTGTTGGTTTCAATTGTTTTGTGGAGTATTCGGCTTGGTAAATATTTCTGATCATTGTGTCTTTTTAAATTTGTTTTCTATTTTGTGGTGTCACATTGTTTGTTCGCTTCACTATGTCATGTGTGCATCTTAAATTGGTTGTGTAGAGTTCTGTATGACCAACGTTCTTGATCATTGTGTCTTTTCATATGCTGTTTTGTTGCTTCACATTTGTGTTTTCTGTTCTAAAATTTGGATGGTTGGCGGAAAAATTTGGTGAATCTTTGGTTAGTTTTTTGGTCTATTGATTAACCCTGTCTTTTTTTGTATTAGTCTTTCTCTTCATTCTTGGTTGTGTTGTAGTGGAGTCTAATTTTTTAGGGTGTTTAAGTGTCAGTTTCATTGCGATAACACCTGGAAGTGAGAAAGGAAGAATTTGTGATGTAGCTATATCTAACTTCTGATGTTTAGATCTTTGATGATGGGTGTGATCACTGTGATGTATTGTTCATTTAGTTAATCTGCTCTTTGTTAGGAATGGCTTATTGGGGATTGGCTTGGTATTGGAATAAAATTGATTCGTTGTCCTGAATCTATCTTACGGAGTATTTAAAAGCTATTCTTCCTTGAGATGATTGATCCTGTCACCTGCTCCTCTGTTTTTCTATTGAATGTGATTGAAGACTTGATTTCTCTTTGATCTTGAGTGTTGTAGATGGCTTTTCACATTGTTAGTGTGAAGATGTGGAAATGTTCGAGTTGTTTGTTTATATGTGTTGTGATCGATTATGTGACCTTAATTTTGGAGTTTGTTGATATAATATTAAGACGAATGTTCCAAACGTTTCCATTTCTCTAGGGTTTAACATTGTAGGCCTTGGTGTACCTACTATTTCCCTGACCATTTGGTATGTCATTGAAATATGGTCTTGGCTTGGCTACATTTTGTTCTGATTTGAAAAACCTGAAATGTCTTCGTGAAGTGTTCATTGCTGAGCTTGCAGCATGGACCTGAATCTACTAGGTTTTATCTAGTTTGTTAGATGTTTTGGTGCCTCTTGACTATGTATGTATATTTTCCGCTGTTGTGGTGTCTTTGATGATGATTTTTTGGTACCCGTTGCCTATGATCTACGAGTAGGCAGTTAAAAGTTCATGCACGCTCATAATGTCGTCTGCCTATCTACTTGACCCTTGAGTCCTCTTTACTGGAGGCTTATTTTGGAATGCTTGTAAGGGAGCCGGATATGGTATATATAGCTAGAAGCCTATAAGCATATGAAAGTGGTTTCTTGCTCGTTCTTCATCCATGTGTTTGGAATTCTGGATGTCAGTTCTTTCTGTGCGATTAATGCTGTTGTGTTAATTGTTGTGTTTTTGGGCCGTTTCTGATGTGTACTCATCTAATGGCGAAGACATAGTCTCTCCTTGAATGAAAGATACAGTACCACATTTCTCATATTGCGTAGAGTTTTTATAGTAGGACTTTGAATAGTCACCAGAGATTGCCTATTATAGACTAGACTCTGTTTCTCGTCTTCAGCCGTAGTGTTTCTATTTGTTTCGGTTTGAGCCACCTCGAGTAACCCAACTTGACTTGAAACAAATTAGGAACGAAATTGAGCTTTGTTCTAATATCAGCATTGTTTGTGTTTCTGTTTAAGTATGCCAAATCATTTAGTTCTATCTTTCTACCTTTCTGCTGTTCGATTTCTTCAGACTAAGTAGTAGACCGATTTCTCCGGAGTAAATAGTAGAACTAGGAAACTCTGCCCTTAGTTTTGCACCATTGTTCAATCTTAGAAACTGTGATGCAAAGCTATACCGAAATTTTAGAGGTACTCCTTGGACTTTAGGTGAGGTACCTTACATTCTTACATGTTTGCGATGTTTGCTACACTCGACTACAAGAAATCTTTCAGATTGTATTGCCTAGGATCTTCAATATCGATCTTCCAATGATAATCAGCCAATCTAGTATCATTCCTAGCAATCTCTCTCGATCTCCTTAAAGAAAGATCCGCACCTTTTGTGAGACCACAATGTGGTCGTAAATTATCAGGCAAAACGTCGTAAATCTCCCACCATTTACTATGCGCTGCATCACTAGCAAAATCCCGTCTACTATCCCAGTTACAATCGTAGTCTCTGTAACAAAACCATGGCTTGATTCCAACAAAATGAATCATATAAACGTCGTCTGGCACATCTCGTGGACTGTCTTCGCTCATAAAATACTTTATGAAGGTTAATCTCCTTGTTACTCTATGCCACCAGGTAAAAGCCTCGTTTAACAGGCCCTGATCACCTCCGTTGTATGAATGTAGTGTGTAACTCTTAGCCACCAGGGACTCGAAAAGACATTTGGATGGCTCGACGACCATGACTCCGGAATTGAAGATTGACATCGAGTCTTCGACTGCTGATAGCTGTGGGTACGCTAAAAGATGATCGATGTTCTTAAGGACTATGAAATCGGCATCAATAAAGATTACTTTTGCGTACTCTGTCAGCAGCCATATTCTGAGTTTGCTGCAATTCCATTCATTGTAATGCCCTTTTTTAGCGCTCGGGCATCTTACTCTTTCTATTCTCTTAACTTTCCAACCAGCCGAGATTAGGGCAGTCACAGATAGCGGTGAGAGGAATTCGTCCCCGAGGAGGACTAGATCCTTGGTCGTGTTGGTGCGGAGTATACTCTGTGCTAGAGCTATTGCTCCGCATACGTAGTTCCCACCGGAATGTAGTACCGTCACATACGCTTCCCTCGAGACGCCTCTGCTGTCAGTGTTGTGTAAGGAGGTCCTGGGTTTTTTAAGTTCTCTTCCTGCAATATTTTCAAGTCACATTTGTCAAGAATATCTCCATTTGTTCTTATGATTCACCTAATTAGAGAAAATATACGTGAATCGATTAAACCAATGAATTAGGGATGTCATTTAGTCGTTTTTTAGTTAGTACACAGCTTGACGAGCTGCTATGGGTGACTACTTGCTATTTATAGCTAGGGCAAACCTAACAGAAAAAATACTTTACCTGAGTCAGAGTTCTGAGGTTGAGCAGCAAGTTGACAGGAGCCAACAGGTACAGAAAGTTTCTGTTCCAATCTCAGAACATCAGGTTTATAAACCCAGTATCGGCCTTGACGCGAAACCAAATCATCACACCTGAAAATCTCCCACATTGGCTCACATCCACCATCACTCACAAACACCACCGACACTCCCTTATCATCAGTACTGCTCAATGTGGCCAATTTCGCCACCACCAGATTGATTTGCAACCTGTACACATCCCTTATGCCTTTTTTCTGTTGTCGCGACCAGTTTCCACAGGAAACTTTCGCGACAACAACATCTAACCCTCTATACATCTCAAAATTCGGCATTGGGATGTCAGGACACTTGGGTTTCACGTGTTTTTCACTCTCGTCTATCCACAGTGGATATATGTCTGTCCATTGTACACTAGGCGAGACTTTGTCAAACTTTTCGTGTGTTACATTTGCACGTAGGTTTTCTAGACCCTCTAGGAATTCCCCACCCATGTCAACTAGCCCTATGTTTGGGTGTCTTGTTGATCCTTGGAATGGTTTCGATATTGGCTCAAACCATTTTGGGTATGTGGTCGTGGGAGTAGTTGTAGTAGTCGTAGTAGTTAGTATAACGGAATTGATACTAGTACTCGTACTAGGATCAGTTTGGTTACGGGTTTGATTGATGAGGGGAAAATTATTGAGCTTGGGCTCAATGGAAAATGAGATATAATTGGATACAAGTAAGGTGGTCAGTACCAAAGTTGAGACGATCCACAAGAATCTAATGATAGTAATACTTGTTGATGAGAGGGTGGGAGTGAAGACGGTGGACGACATAAGCATCATTTTTCGCCTTTTCGGCCACCCCTCGTGGTTGGTATGTTAAACGTCGGAGTTAATAATTAAATTGCTACTCGCCTAATATTGAGAGATATATGCTCGTGTATCGCTATATTATGGCGTACACTTGAAAGGTTATATTTGAGCTATTGGTTGTTATGTGGATGTCCAAGGATAGAGACGATACAAATATCTTATATATCCGTTCTCCCCGAAGACTTATGAGTTGATTAATCAAGTAGGAGTTGCTAAATACAGAATTGTTATTCTGTAAACAAAATCACATACATTCCCAACGTGGTAAGCACAATTGCACAAAATCGACTTATCAATCAAATACAAACTATAACTAATTGAACAAATCATTTGTGTGTTGAGAATTTAATAAGAATATAATGGACCATGTTGCTAAAACTAGGCATGAAACCAAATAAGAGACTTTCCCAGGCCATCAGGTAATTGACTAATGACTTGATTAGATATATCCTCATACATGTCTAGTGTCTTTAACCATATGCGAGTATTCAGAATGTGACACGGTAATTTAGAAGAATATAAAAAGACCCAACATGCGATAGATGTTACTCGAAAGGCCAACTCTTGTAGCTAGCAACAAATGGTTTGGTCAACTAACTAATTTTGGCCAAGTAACTATAACGATCTGTCTCTTGAACAATTCGTGCATCATAAACTTGGAATAAATTGATCGATCAAGAACAACTCGTCTTAAACAAGACTCATGTTATTACTGGACTTTGTTGGGCTCTAATTTTCTACAACAAATTGGGTACACTTTTAGCTAGTGTACCTCCACCTCTGCCCCAAAACATAGAGCAAATAAAATCAACATGCCTTAAACTAGTCCAACCAGGCCTTTCCTACAGCATTAAGCATGACTTTAGCTACTGCTGGCTACGTACATGCCAGTCTATCTAGCTATCTACCTGGAACATCCATACACTCAAAACAATCTAGATTGAATTGAAAGACTAGAAGACGGAGAAAATCGACCTAAGAAAGATAATTTTAGTCTCCCGAAAGTTTGTATGCCTCATTTGGTGCTTTGTATTAGATCTAGAGAAGCGGAATTTCAATTTTTTTCCCTATAATCCACATTAAATAACGCGGTCTTGATCATCGTCTTTGTTACAGGCAACCTCGACTTGCCCTCCTTGGTCACAAGGGAAGTTCTCGTCCTCTTTATTTGTTCTCACAACTGAATTACCGCTTGTGTAAGATGTTGGGATGTCAACCCAATTCTCACATTGAAGAAACCGTGAAAGAATACCTGGTATATAAGGTGTCCACCTCACTTATTAGTATGAGGTCTTTTGGGTTGAAAAATATACCTACGTTTAAAAAACCGTGCGGGCTTATCACCGGCCCAAAGCGAACAATATCATACTACCTGTGGAGCAGATGGTGTGGCAGACCTCAACATAAGAAAAATACTTCTTAATCGAAGTATTTATTTTCTTCAAGGTGCAAATTGGGCACGTATTCGAAATTGGATCATTATTATCATCATAATTGAATTGCTAGGTCATGTAAAAGTCTATCCAGATTTTAAACCAAGTCCATCACGATTGTTCAATCACTTAGGTAGGTACGTACTTGGAGACATGGCGTTTACAAGTCCAATTATTAAACGGTACATAGCACCACTGATGCCATATTGCCAATATCACCATGCATGGCAGCATGGGTTTGTTCCAATACGTGGGTTTTGAAAAAAAGTTTGGAAATGAACAGGGCCGTCTCATAGTTTTCAGGGGCCCGGTGCGAATTTTAATTTTGGAGCCCTCTCGATACAAAGACGAATTTAATTAGGATTCACTTCGAGTTGAAACCAATGCCCATCGAAGTTTCTCAAACGTACGCAAATTTATACTTTCACAAAATATGTGGGCTAATTTAAATTGAAAAAGCTAGAATTTAAAGAAAATATTACTTAAAGTAATCGAAAAGGCTTTTGAAAAAGTAAAATTTAAATCCTTTTACTACCAAAGATGATGAGCGAAAGGGATTGAGGCGCGAAAGATAAGCAAAATGCAGGCTGAGAATAGCACAAAGACTAGGTATACTGTATACTTATAAAGTAAAAAATGAAGCTAAAAATGCAAAGCCCAGGTTTGAGTCCGCGACCTGTGATATGCGTTGAGCTGGTTAGGAAAACATGCTCACTTACCAAGCGCGCTACACCTATCATCATGTAACTATTGCACGCATTTAATACATAAAGAGGCCCTAGTGTATTGGAAGCCCCGTGCAGCCGCACAGCCTGCACGGGTAAATAGCCGGCCCTGGAAATGAAGGAGGCACGACCTCTATAGTAAATCTTTCAGTACTACACATGATCCCACCGATACAACACCAACACCATCAAAATAGCCTAGGGAACTGAAGCCATAACATGATTATAGTAAAACTTTGAGTACTACACACGGTGACACGGCCCCACGCCCTCCCACAGATACAACACCAATACAATTAAGGTAGCCTACCGAACTGAAACCAGAAGCCATATCATCGTCCAACCTTTACGGTCCAAGAGAACAAGGCATATCTTCTTGCATGGAGTAACCGTTTTTTTATTGAAAACAATTCTTACGCATGAGCTAAGATTTGAACTCAGGACCTCTAATTTAGTGGTACAACACTCCAACCACTAGACCGGATCCTTGGGAGCTTGCCAACTTTGCAAAACACATAAATAACTTGCCATTTTCTTGACGACCTTGAAACGAGAAACACTATTGCTGGGGCGTTTGTATCCCGTCGCTCTAGAAATTTCAATTCCGAATTGGACAAAAGGCCGGAACCAAGTTTGTTTGTGCAATCAAAGACAAGCAACAAAAATAGACGTAGCTATATCACCTACTAAATCATAAATTGCACAAAATTTGCGAAATTCTTAAGCTAACAGTCCAATTTCTCTAGCCAAATAAACTTGTTTCTTTATCAAATATTCCCACCAAACAAATCAAAAACTACCAAACCAAGAGAAAAATTCATGATATCACGAATCCCATAAAAATTATAAATATCTCATTTGTACTTGTTTTTTTTTCTTGGATCTCACTAGTCACTAATCTCTACCAATGAAAGGACTCTTTTACTATCATAGCATTAAATCCTATCACAAGGTGTGCAAATAAGCAATAAATTCCCCTGTTCAATCTACCAAATTCTATATATAACTGCTCTTGCATTTATCACTTTACCCTTTAAACCCTTCCTATTATTTTTTTACTGTTTTGCCAGTATTATTATAAGCTAGGGGGCCATTTTTCAGAGCATTCAATCTAAAGGGTCCTCCCATTTTCTCATTTCATTTCATTTTTGTAAGAAAAAAAAATTGCATCTTGTGTTTGAAGCTTTCTTTTGAATGTACTCGCATGGGAGAGACGTTGATGAAAGCATGAAGGCCGGGTGGAACAATCTAGGAGTTGTCGATACCATTTTCGAGGACGAGGACGAAGACGAGGAGGAGGAATTGGAGGACCTCCCCTCCCCTCCTCTATCTTACCCTCTTTCATCTCCTTCTTCTCCTCTTCAATACGGTATTGATGCTTGGTATGCATATTTACGCTCGCATTTCGTATGTGAAATGTTATTTTTACGAACTTTTACGTGTTAACGATGAGATAGTATCACCCGATGGTACACTATTTTAATCATACGTGTGATTAATAATATGTTTGTTTTGTTACGTTTTGTAGGACGGCGGCAACCGGGAGACAACCGGATGTCAAGATACGTGTACGAGGCATATGTTTTCACTTGCACAAGGTTTTTTTCTAATACTCTATTGATTTGATCCAGTAATTATACTGCTTGCCTAGGTTACTCCTCCTCATCAGAGTCCTTCCACAGTTCCACATGCGTTTCTTTTGTATGACGATCTTAATATTGTTACAAATACTGTTTTTTTACTATCATCGACATAAAACTTTTCTCTCGAACATATAAATTTCGTGTTATAACGTTGGTATAATGTTGGATTGCTCCTCGATTCTAGTGTAGAAATCTAATTTAATATAATATTTTTGTTTAAGTTTGTCAACAAAATTAATAGATTTATGGTTTAGCTAATTTTGGGTGTTAACACTACGTAAACGTCAATGTCATTCACATTGGAATGCCGGTCCAAATTAATTTATTTTTTTAGCTGGTCCAAATTTATTAAATGGTCTTCAGAAACGACATGATAGCTTACCAAAAATGTAGATATATCTCCATTTACAGAAGATTACCTGCTCTATCAATTTGATCTATACATGGTTCATGCATGTTCTCCTGTACAACTATCATCTTACATTTCGAGTAAGTATTTAAACCCGTAATTAATTACAACGATTTGATTTCTGGCTCATTTTCGTGAACATAATAATAAAATGGACACAAATAATGAAATGTTATTAGTTGCATTATTTTTGTAAGACCATCAACCATGTAAGTACAGGATTGTTTTTGTCGATTGTCGATCGGTTAATTTGGTAGCGTTACTTGTACGACTAGTAGCTTCAACTTCAATTGACATTAATCAATAAAATAAAACGTACAGCATCAATACTCCGTAGTAATTTATGATGAATAAATACAATGTTGTGACATATTGACATTATTATTTTTACAGGACCCACTAATTTCAAAAAGCAGTTACCTTAAACGCCAATTAGTTAGAGTCTCAGAATTTACCCTGTCTCCACCGTTAAAAGTAACAGCGGACACTTTCAAGCTTGTAGCTGACTTTTGTTACAACAACCACGCCGTAATAACACCATTCAACGTGGCGGCGCTGAGAATAGCGGCCGAGCTTCTCGAGATGAACGGTGACGGGGACGAGAGCCTACGTGAAGTTACCGAGTCTTACTTGTGTGATGTGCTCCTAGGTGACAAGGATTTTACGTGTAACGTTTTCCAGTCTAGCTTGACTTTGCTCCCTGAGGCAGAGCAAACGGCGTTTATAGTGAGTAGGTGTCTTGAAGCTTTGTTAAGCTCGTTGGACGACGGAGATGGGGACGGAGCCGTTAGTTGTGCTGACGGACTCAAGACGGTTTCGCCGGAAAACTTTAGAGTGATTGCGGAGTCAATGCAGCGGAGGTGCACTAGAAGTCATGATTTATTATACAGAGTGGTTGACCTTTATTTCCTGGTAAGTTCTCCCAATTTTTGTTACTTTTACTATATCGTTCTCCTTTTTTTTTTTTTTTTTTATATTGTGGCCATGGGAACATGTTAAGAGTTAATTTTCTACCTTATTGGTGTGAGATTAATTCATATATACGTGATTTATAACGTTTTCAGATGTTAAGATGAAATTAATTCCATGATTAAAATGTTGGTGACTGAATTTCATTGTTTGGTGATAATAGTTGTAATTAGTCCTACAATTAGGTGTACTTGTGTTTGTCAAAAATATGGATATGGGTGTGTATCGTCAGTCCAACCAGTCCAAAAAAAATCCGAATATTCGAGATTGACTGGTTGGTGGTTTGTTTTGGGTTTAATTTTACATTTAGATCCGTATATAGTACAACACTATAACCTTAAGTATGGACATGTGGTGGTCGATAGCATCACACTATGTCGTTTATAGTCTTTCCGTTGCAAGTTACAGTGTTATACTGTGTTAATTGAACTCTGCCACTTAGTAACAAATCTAACAATGTGCCACTTTGTGTAATGTATAAGAGTTATTAAAGTTTTGAATTGATTATGAATTCAGAAGACGATGGCATGAGTACGACATGAATTCAAAACTCGTGGTTTATTTAACGATTACGAACCATCTTTAAACAAAATGATGACCAATCTGCTACATACAAGGACCATGGACGTGTTCGTAACGAGAAAAAGTAGTAAAACACATTGACGAATTCATTACAAAGTGGTCACATGAATGCGCGACACGAATTGAAATCACAGTGCTCTCAATATGTGAATTGGTTAGCCAACTAGTAATAACTGATCTGCTACATTACAGGTATACAATGGGAAGATGTTGTCAGAAGATCAGAAGACTCAAATCTGCAGCTGCATAGACTGCAGCATTCTGTCAGCACCACTCCTGATGCACGCAGTGCAGAACCCTCGAATGCCACTCCGATTTGTTGTCCAAGCCATGCTCATTGAGCAGCTCAACACCCATCGCACCATCTTCTCTGCCCTCAACAGCACCACCAGCACCACCAACAACAATGCCGCGCTCATTACCAAGCCTCGCCCTCAGCAGGACATTCCTGCAGAGTCCCCTGCAACCCTAGGAGCCATCCTGGAGCGCGATGCAGCTCTTCGCCAAGTGGCGCAGTTGCGTGCAGCTGTTGATACAACCTGTTCAAGAATCCTTACTCTAGAAAAAGAACTGTCATACATGAAGAAGTTGTTGGGTGATCAGCAGAATGATCAGAAGGTTCTGCTGTTGGAAGATGGTAGAAGGTCTGCTAGCTGTCGCTTCAACTACAAGAATAACAACAATAATGATAATGATGATAATAATTCAAACAATTTTCATCATGGTGTTGAAAGAGGAGAAAGAGGGTCAGTTTCTTCAAGCATGGTAAGATTATTCGGGGGTTCAAACACAAACACGAACACGAATACTAGTACAAGTACCAATACCAATGCTACTGATCAGTACCCTAAGAATAGGAGGGTCGAATCGCTGTCGTGGTCGTCCTCGTCGTGTTTGCAGGGTGAAGATCAGTTTCCTAAGGATAACGTGAAGAGGAATTTTGGACAAAGGTTGATTAGGGGACTGAGAAATGCATTTGGAGTGTCTAATAATAAGGTTAAGAAGGGTGGGAATTTAAGTGGTAGAGATAAAGAAGAGATTACATTTGATTCATTTGCTATTATTAGTAATTCTCTGCCTCACCATAGGAGTAATTCAGTTAGCTGATTTAGGTTGAAAACTCAAGTATGGTGAGTTGAGTAATATATAAGCCACTAGATTGATCATCTTTCTTTTGGTTTTGTTTGCCTATTCATTTGTAAACTAAGAGTTTAGTCTTGTTTATATGCTTCTTGGTTGAGTATATAGCTGTAGTTTCAGCTGGCACAATATTTGCAGGTGTAGTTTGCAATAGTCGAGTGTCGTTTTTCTATGTCTTCTAATATTAGCGTTTGGTTTGAATTTATCACATAGTAGATGACTACATGGTGTAGAGGTGGCAATTATGAATTTGTATTGGGTTCTACGGAGAATGGGCCAAATAAAAGAAGCGTGTGCTAGAAGGTGTAAATATGATCTGCTGAAATGGTCCAATTGACTTCTCCCTTGACAGTCGAGCATGTGGCTAGCTTTGAAATTTGAATGGACAAACAAATAATTAGTTGAGCCCAATCAATTTTAGTACTACAGTATACTTATTTTTGCCATGTTGGTGGGATAGTTATTGATCCAATCTATTATTTTTAATAATTGCGTGTATGAAAAGCTGACATGGACAACAGTAAAAATGGAGCTGACACAAGTACAAAAACTAACATTTGATTGGTTCCAAATATTTCCGTATATTCCAATGGCATCTTAGGAGTTTTTAGTGAAATTAAATATTTATTAAATGATATCTTTTGTAACCAAGCAAAAATAAATAATATGATATCTTCTAAGAACAAAAATAAAATGATGTGCTAAATATATATTTTATAAACCAAAAATAATTTATAAACCAGAAAAAAAAAAATACACCTAAGACCCGTTTTGATAGATTGCATCTTTTTGATCTTATCTGAACTGAGTTGGTTGCTTCTAATCTAATTTGATCTGATTTGAATGACTCTGGACTAATCTGATCTTATTTGATCCGTATTTGTTGAAAATTTGATTGAATTTCAACGGATTAGTATCAATAATGGACCAAATTCATTGAACGTTATTTGAGCAATTCTAATCTGATCTGATTTGAATGACTCTGATCTTATCAGATCTTCAAATCAGATCTGATTTGAATGACTTTAAGCTAATCTGAATACTAATTTTATTAAGTCATATTAAACAGGGCCTAACTCCCTCCATAAAAGTATATATAAGTCGTTCTCACATTTCGAGACGACGATTTAACCATTAATCTAACGAAAAAGGTATTTGTCCAAAAATTATGAAACTTGTATAGTTAGATTTGTAGCCAAAAACCCTATCACATGAATATGTTTCTATAATTTTCACCCGTTTACATTTAAAACTATAAGGCAGTCAAACAACTTTCTCGAACAAAGAGAACAATTTATATTCTTTTATGGAGAGAGTATGTTGTGACGGGTGTTGACGGGTGTTAGGAAGTCAGGTATGAAGTTTGCGAAAAGTAAGAGTTGGCTAAAACATTTGATTGGGGGCAACTCAGCGTCGAATAAAATGTTGTTTAGTCATAGGGGTGTTAGCTTAGCTAAGGAAGTGAGTGAAGTGGGACTGTCAATTAGGAAACTTCGTGACATGGGTGAGAGTTGTTACGTTGAGGTATGTGTATAGTGTATACGAGCTAACAACGGATTGTGGGAATGCCTAAGAAAATTGACCGGGGAGGGAGTCAACTAGCACCATCATAAGGGTTGTCGAGTACAATAATCAACGGGTGGTGAAGGGGTGGAGTAGGAGATCAGAAAAGTTGGTAAGAGGTTAGGGAGGTGAATGAGGGTTTCTAGATTTTAGATTCAACTTATTTTTTAAAACGAATAAGATCACACACAAGTAAACCTATTAAACGGGTCGGATCAAGTTAAATATTATTGGTCAGTTCGCTAGAGGTCGGATCAAATACAAGTTCGGGTCGCGCATGGACTTTTAGTTTTCTACTGAAACTTCTCCTCAAAAAATATTTTCCATGGAATCAACCATAAGACTAAAATTTGTCCTAATTTATTTTAAATACAGGTCATGAGTCAATTCGGGTTTGACCAACAAATAAATGCGGGTTACATACGGATCTGTGTTAGAAAAAATGGTTCATGACCCAGAAAAAAGCGGGTCGGAATAGGTAGAGGCAGGTCTACAAAAAATACACAAACCAATACTCCCTCCTTTCTTTAAACACCCCATATGCAAAACGCAAATTAATTGAGGAGGGTGTACACACTAATAAGTTAATCAAAGTTTCAAAAACATTGTATGAAAATTTTGCTAAGATTTTTATCTAACTTGCTATGTAATTTTTTTAAAACATTGATTAATTGATTATTATTTACAAACTCCTTAACATAGGGATATTTTGAGTATGGGGTGTTTAAAAAAGATGTAGAGTGTATTGTTTTTGGTGTTGTTTTGAATTCTTATCGGTGTTATTTTTATCTCAATGGATTTTAAATTTATATTTGTGAATAATTAGGTTAAAATTTGTAAAGGTCGAATTTTTTAGTTCAAAAACATTGTATGAAAATTTTGCTAAGATTTTTATCTAACTTGCTATGTAATTTTTTTAAAACATTGATTAATTGATTATTATTTACAAACTCCTTAACATAGGGATATTTTGAGTATGGGGTGTTTAAAAAAGATGTAGAGTGTATTGTTTTTGGTGTTGTTTTGAATTCTTATCGGTGTTATTTTTATCTCAATGGATTTTAAATTTATATTTGTGAATAATTAGGTTAAAATTTGTAAAGGTCGAATTTTTTAGTATTTCAAAAGTAACATGACATAGTAGTATTTTTATGTAAGCATTTAGAATTCCCGTGCATTTGCACGGGTAAAAAAACTAGTTACTAATAAATGGGAACTGGTACTATTGTAAGTCAAATTATCATGCGCATCGTATGTAAATTCGTAACCCTCTATGATATTGCTGCTTCTGGGTAGAGCTTTCACCTAAAGGGTCTGCTAATCCTAAAGTACTATTCACGTATAGTAGAGAACTCATTTTTCAAGAGGTCAAGTTATGAGATAAACGTCTAATAATCTCTTACTATTAAACTAATTTTAAGTTAGTATCACTTCATGGGGTTAAGCAAGAATGTCAAATAACATGTATGCATGAAATTCGCTTTCTACAAGAAATCACATTCAGTCACCCCACAACAACCAACCCTAATTTACAACATACTTATTGGTAGGTCTAAAGTTCAAACCATAACTCTAATATCGACTCGTGTTTAAAACATCTTATTACGAGATCATCTTGTTCAGTTTTATAATGGCTATTTGTACGTACTCTTTAAATTTTAATGATCATGTTTATTGTAAGATGAGTTCATTCTGTTCGTTTAAATACTAAGAATAGTCACTATAATCACATATCAAAACGTTATATTCAATCTATTGTAACAATAATCACCATATTTATCATGCTCCAGGAACCACGACATATTATACGAGTCCAACAAACATATGACCACCTGATATACTGGATATAATCAAAGACAAATCATTGTAAGTATTAGTTGATTGTGATCTAAACCTAATGGAAAACAGACTAGGGCCATTAGCAAGAAACACGTGGATGGACTCACTATTTGGCAAAAGGCAAAGTGGAAATTAAGCTTGATTATTGGTTTTCTAGTAATCTAATCAACTAATCTACTCGCATAATCACCATACAAGATCCAATCGTTTTCATCGCTCGCCACTATAAAATCTTAGCCCATTTAACTCTAGTGAGCTTTGATTTTTTCGATAATTCGATCGCACGGGCTTGAAAGGTGATACCCTCTCTATTTGTTTTGGTTTGTTAAATTTTACTTGAATCCATATCAGTTACTCCGTATAAAATTGATAATTTAATAGATAAAAACTTGTGTGGAATTTATCAAAGTGTCCAAAAGAAGTATCTAATATTCTCATTTCCCATGTGTGATGCTAATGTGAAATGTTTTACATGAGAAATTCTAGTGAGTGAATTGATAACAATAATCAATTAAACTAAATGCATTAAATGTTATGTAATCTAAATTTAATTAGACCTGTTTTGATTTGATCCAACTTCATTAATTTTAATCATTAAGAGATCCAAATTTAATTCGGTTTGATTTCTTTTGGTGTAAAATATTAATTCTAAGTTACTTTGTTTTCTATAAAATTTGAAGTTTATGAGTTGTCATTTAAAGTCTATATACTCCGTACACATGTTTCATGTATTTGAGCTACCTCCACTAAATATAGTTAATTTCATCTACCTCAAAATGATACTATTGGATAGACCTACGTGATCACCTTACTAAAAAACAATCCCATTTTAGGTATGCTAATCAAGTTGGATAAGAAAGGATCATACCTCATTAACTTGTTTGAATTTCATTACTAATTAAGTTGGTTGCCAAGTTACAATCTCATCTTATATATATTTTCCTCATTCAGATGAGTTATTCTTTACAAATATCACTACTTTCAGCTAAAAGACACTACCAAGTCAACTCCAAAACGTTATCGTCATTTCATCCCACCTACAAAAACCCGAAACCCGAGTGTTCAAAGCTTCAAATTGCAAAAACCATCCGTGAGTAAGAGAGATAATAATATGTTTTCTCGCAACACCTTACCAACTTAATTAGCTGAGATCAACGTAGCTGAGATCGGTGAAGATAAAATCAACATATCTAATGTGTATATATTTAGACGAAACCTCGTAATAAATACAGTCATCGTCCCTTCACAACAAATCTCACAAAAGAAACGTAAACAAGGCGTCTCATCGTACGAACACACACACTATCTCGCTCTCCCGCCAGCCATTCAGCCATTAATCTTACTTGTTACGATTCCATGTTTTCCTTAAATCTCTCACCTCGAATTTCTCGTACAACACACAAATAAAAAAATCATTATAAATAACTCACAACTCACACCCTTCCTTCTTCCTCACGATCTCAACACCGACGCTCTGGTTCGGAGAACACATAATAATAAAAGATGGCAGCAGCTCTCAACGTGCTGCCGTCGTCGGCTCGGGTGCAGGTTCGGGAGCCGGAGCTCAGGCTAGATAAATCTTTTCCGTGTAATGTGGTTAGGTTCGGTCACCGCCGTACGAAGCAACAACCGTTGACGGTAGTTATGGCCAAAACAGATGAAACGGCGTCGCATAAATGCTCAGATCGGGACCACCACCCCCTTACCAACGGCTTCCCTCCTGCCTTTTCTAACGGCCATGGTAACTTTTTTTTTTCATCTTTTTTTCATGCGGTAACTTTTTATATTTTTACTGCACGGGTTGATTCAGTTATTTCATTTTTTTTTGTTTTTCTGTTATTATTCGTTGACATGCTTTTTGCTGAATATCCCCTTTTTTTTATTTTTCTAGGAATAAAATTGGGTCAAATTTAATTCAATTTGCATCTTTTTTATTTTTAATTTTAATTTTAATTAATTATATATATTCCCCCTTTTTTGTTTTTATTATTTGTTGGTTTTTTTCCTGCTGCTGTTCAACTTGAGAGAAGAGGAGGAAGTTTGGTAATTGAATCTCTTCTGTCATTTTATGCTGATATTTATTTAATTTTAATTCAAAATTATTAAACTTTGTATTTAATTTGATTGCACTGTAAAGATTATAAAAAGATTTAAAATTATTTACTTTTTGGTTTTGGATCTTTTGTTTTTTCTCATTTTTGTAGAGTAATTGTGAAGTTTTAATCATGATCATGTAGATTTCATATGAAAGTTTCAATCTTTATAGATTATCATAAGTTGATTTGTGAAAGTTTCTTCAAAGTTATTAACTTTATCATATACCCTTGATTTTTCGAGGTGGAGTAGGTTCCCATTTTGTATTTGATCAACTTTTAGGCTTCTTGTGTTGTGATTGTGAAGTAACAGTCGATGGGTGCGATTTTCGATGTTGTAGGTCAAATTTTCATGGTTTGTCCGTAAGTAGTCTCTCTATGTTTTCAACGTAGAGGTTAGGCTTGTGTACATCCGACCCTCCCTTGCCTCGTCGTAGGCGGGAACCTTTGAGGCACTGGGGTAATGTTGTATTAGAAATTTAGAATGTAATCTCCGATAAATTTTGAATGATTTCCAGCCATTCAGTTGTGGTGTTGATTGTTTTTTGTTCTGGGTGGTAATTCTGTGGGTGTGAGGGTGTTATAGTTTTGATTGGAATGTCCTACATTTGGTTGTCATGCATGGCCATGGGTCACTTTCTGATGTTTTACACATGTTGAATTGTTGATAATCATGAATAATATGAGTAGGATATGTCCACAATATCAGACAAATTTCGATTCTTCTTGTTGTAATCTTAACTTTGGAGATGTTCAAACATGGTGGAACATAGGTGATTGCGTGTGCTGTTACTATATTCATTTGCATCAATAGGCTGTTGTTTACCCTGTTAAATTTGCGATAGTTTGAGACAGTTGTGTTTCATCACTTTGATGTTTACACCATAAAAACTTGATTGCTATGGTTTTGCAAATATTTGGTGAATTTTGCTTACTGCATGTGAAGTGATCGGATGTTGCTTGACTAAAACATGCATGCACTTCGTTAGCTTGGAGTCGATTATTGGAGGAACTGACTAGATTAATCAATGATTACTGACTAGGTAACATTGTAAAGCAGATGTCTACCATTGACAAATCATCAAACATCGTGTGGCATGAATGTTCGATTGGGAAAAATGACCGACAACAGCTGCTTCAACAAAAGGGCTGTGTTATATGGATAACTGGCCTCAGTGGTTCAGGTTTGACAATGTCCTTCAAGCTTAATGTTTGTGTTTCCTCAAGATATCATCATTTACATGTCTGCGCTTCACTGTCTGATTTGGAACTACACGAAGTTATCTTTAGCATCATGAATAATGAGTTATCTTTGTTTGATTTAATGTGGTCGATTTCCTCATTTGATTCACCTCATATCAATATGTCTTTGTTACTGCAATAGTTTTTCTTTCACCTTTCCATGACGGTTTCCTTTTATCACAGGGAAAAGCACCGTAGCCTGCGCTTTGAGTCACAGACTGCACTCTAGAGGAAAATTAACGTATATCCTTGATGGTGATAATGTTAGGCATGGGTTAAACAAGGATCTTAGTTTCGGGGCAGAGGATCGTGCGGAAAATATCAGAAGGGTTGGTAAGTGTTTGGCTGGACATTATAACTCTTACCCTTTTGCCCTACAGCTTTTGTTGAATCGAATCTTAATATATTTTTAGGTGAGGTAGCCAAGCTCTTTGCGGATGCTGGTGTCATCTGCATAGCTAGTTTGATCTCCCCTTACAGGAGGGATCGCGATGCCTGCCGTGCCTTATTACCTAAGGGAGACTTCATTGAGGTAATTGCTTATCCTCGAGCGGCTTCTTGCTGACTCATGACTAGTTGTGTAAATAATTAAGACTGGACCACACCATCAGTTGAATTATGACACAGCATTCAACTTCACAGGTTTTTATGGATGTTCCACTTCAGCTTTGTGAAGCTAGGGACCCAAAGGGTCTCTACAAACTTGCCCGAGCTGGAAAAATTAAAGGTAAATACTCCAGTATGTTTTACACTTGTCCTCTGATATCTATCGATGGCTTTCTGCTTGTTTTGTCTTTTCCTTTTGATATAGTTGTTTGAAAAATTGATATTCTGGTGCATTAACTTTGAGGGCCATTAATTTTGAAAGATGGAGATACAGGTGTTGTTCGGAGGTTGTGGCTGGTGGGCAACTGGGTATTTATAACTTTGGCAGATATGTTAATCTATTGATGGGTCAAAACAAACTTTGAGTGATGGAAGGGTGAAGGCTAAGGACTTGGCTGACATGGCTGTAAGGAGTAGATAATATCGAACTTATTGCTGACGTTACCCTGTATAATTGGGATAGATCATAGATGGCCTTGGCCAATTTAGGATCTTTGCACTTAAGTCCATTAGTAGTTGCTAGGTCTTACCAAGGAGAAGTGTTGTAAACTAATACTGACCTTGACTTGGACTCTGTCAACCATCATGCTCAAACGAGAACAAGTTTAAAGTCAATCAACTTGTTCATATACGTAGTATGAGCTCTAACTCGTTATTGCAAAGAAGAGGTCTCTTAATGAAAAGAGAGGTTAACTAATCTTGCAATCTATGTTTCTAACTAGTTATTTTAAAAAAGATTAGTAATGAAGTCGAAATCTCAATATAACTTTTTGAATGATTAATAAGGAGCTTAACTTACAAGTTTCAGCTTAAGCTCTATATGCTTGAACAGTTAAAATTGGCTTATATATACATGGCCACATGCCTGCATGAATCTTCCATGTCTGATTGAACTAAGCTGGCACCAATTTGGCTGCAAGAAGCCATGTCACAGCCTCTGTGCATATGCTTTTTTTTTTTCTATTTCTTTTCCATGTTAGCCGACCCCGAATCATTTTGGGGCAAAGATTTGGTTGTTGCCTTTGGTAATTTGCTAAATCATTAAGTTTGTCTTTGTACAATACTTGGGAGTTGGCTAGGTTGCCCCTCTTCCCTTTGCAATGACATCTATTTCATGCTGTGGCTTTAATGGAAACGACGATTATGCAATTTTTTCAGGTTTCACAGGAATAGATGATCCTTATGAGCAGCCAGAAAATTGTGAGGTGCGTCTCTTAACCACTTTATAATCCTCTTGCTTCTCTATTAGGTTCATATTATCTGATTGCAGCTTCACTACATTGGGTTCGGAGTTGCAATTATTTACATTAGTTGGAACCCAGAATAGGCTGTGTATGAGATCTGAAAGAAGAATACAAAATTTCCAGCCAACTTGTAATATCTCGTAAAGCAATGCATGTCCTTCAACTTTGCAAGGAGATACTCTGCCAACCTCCTCCTGTTGGGTTTTGTTTGCACAACCTACTGAAAGTTGCTGGCTTGATGTGTATATTCTGCTGAATTTGCAGATAGTCTTACATCAGAAGCCAGATACGCAGATATCCCCATGTGAAATGGCGGAAACTGTGGTATCATATCTGGAAGATCATGGATACTTGCAAGCTGAATAGGAGAAGCCAGCCAAATATCCTGATGCATGAGTCATGTACCTGTTCATAGTCGAAATAAACTGGATTGCCTGCATCTTTATGATGCCTGATTGGAAACTGCTTGTTTCCAACTCATGTAATGTGATCTGGTTGGAGTAGCTGAAAATAGATTGTTTCTGACCTCCACCAATCCCGTGTAATGACTGTAATCTATCATAATCTGGAGTAGCCCAGCTTTGCCCCGAGTAAATCAATTTTTTGTAGTTTCTTACCTATTCATGTAAGGTTGCACTCTTACAGCAGATAGTAAAATCAAGTGTCAATATCTTGTACTATGTTCAAGTAATTTGCCATGAAATAGAGTTTCCGACGATGTAATACATTATTGTTGTCGAGTAATATGAACTAATGAAGACATTTCGAGTACAGAGCACCATGAGAATTCGGATTGAGAACATTTATGTATCTATTACTATGAGATGATCTGCAGATTGCATTACATTGCTAAAATGGCCAGTTCTTAGATGAAGGCGAAATCCAGTTCTCCTCTCCTTTGCACTGAAAAGAAGCAGAAAATGAGCCCCATGGTCACATACCTTGCAGCTGAGCTCACAGTATCAAAGACAGCTGAAAACCTCCTCTCTTGCCGGCGGAAGAGTGTTTGTGTGCAATATCCCAGCCCTCCGACTACGGTGGATATCAGGATCGCCATTATCAAGCTGTGGATGTGTAGAAATAGGCAAAGCTGAGAAGGGCGTTACAACGATCACAATCCCGGTGGCGTGTTTCTTCACTGCTGCCTATTGAGCCAGGAGTTGTCTCGTTTTCTCTACGAAGATTATTGAGGGAGAGATTGCAAGAAAGAATACTAGTAATACAAAAAGGAGTTGAAAGCTTATATAAGAAGAAAGAGCCGTGCCATGTCAGTATCTGGTTGTCCAGCCATTTCTGGCTTTCTGCATCTCAAAGTAAGGCAAATACGATGGTCCCGCACTACCACCCATTTTGCAGAAACTTTTGCAAATCGAAAAGTTGACTTAAAACCACATGATTGTCGATTGATTTGGGCTCCGTAAGTATTGCGTAATCTGTAATCAACCACTAACACTTGATTGCTGATCATTAATATGCCCAAATTCTTATAACCTGTGCCCTGTGGTGCAATCAAACATTATGAATCTGTAAGTCATCTACAGAGAGGCAACTGTTAAAATCTTTCACATGCAGAGGGACCGTGGGTTCGAAATGGCAGTAGTTTGCAGCTACAGGTCTACAGCAGCAAAAATGTAACTGCTTTCCAATTCACCATCGGAATCAACAGATTCGTAATCTAAAACTGGGAATCGAACCAGGAAGGAAGCATGTAACATAGAAAGGCAAATAGAGTCAACATAGTAGCATCAGGAATAAAGTGATCAGAAGCGTCTACAAAAAAGGATGAGGCTTTACAAGGAAACAAGTCAATTTGTTCAAATTTGTGAACAATTGATGGCAAAATCCTCAGCTGTCTAAGAGCCTCTTTTCAAGCCACTAAACATACGAATATTTCGGGGAGGGGTGAGATATGCCTATTCGTAAACCCCAGTAGGTTTTACTCACCTGGAAAGCTTGTCTCCAACAGTCTAACAACACCACTTTAAAATACCCAGATTGTTAAAGGGATTATGATTCCAAAAAAATAGAACTATGCATTAACAGCGTGGACGTTGCAGCTGCATTTGTTTAGCGATGGATGGCAGCCATCTTTCTCCCCTGACTTTCTTCAGCTGTGCTACCCTTTCTTCCTCTTTCTTAGCAGCTTCTTTTGCAGCCGCTTCTTTGGCCTCCAATCTAGCTTTAGACTTTTGACACGCATGTTCTGCAGCAGCTAGGATATCTGTCCCCTCAACAACAATAGATTGTAGTTTTCTTTTAAACTGCAGCCAGATACACGAAAATAACACTGAGAATCAGCACTCAGTAGTCACTCATACATGAACCGCACACCTCTAGACTGTTTCACAAGAGAAATGCTATGCAGAGGAAATAAGTATAAGAGTATAAAACTAAGTGTAAACCTTCTTTGATTTTTCATCAATCTCTTCTCCACGAAGAAGTTTCGGTTTCTTAGTAGGCCCCTGAAGTTCAGCTGAAAACAAGTACTCAATAGATTTATTCCCAATTCCACAAAGCTTGCACAGCATACATGCCTACTAATTAGGATAATGTATAACGGCAAAATACAGCCATACCTCGATCAAACACAATGCCAACAGGAGCTTTCTTGAATAAACGAACTCCACCTCCATTGGCCACAGGGTCATCTTCAATGACATCAACAATCACTGGATCATCTTTACCGACATTGACATTCACAGGATCCGAGTCTTTCACCATGAATAATGATTTCTCCAATATGTCATCCAGCACCTTTTGTGCCTGTTAGTTACAATCACAAACAAAACTTCCACCAACTTAGAGACTTCAGAAGTAATGTTGCATACTCTAATACAGTATCCACCAGACTGATAACAGCATGATTTGTACCAATTTTCGCTCTTAGTCCTCACAGTAGACGCGATATTCATCCAAGTCATTCGGGAAAAAAGGACTCGTTTTTTCGACAATACATCGAATTCCTGCACCTATTCTTATATGTTACATTACTCCAGACATCTATACAAACCCACACCTTTATCCAATGATCCCAGACAAAGGTTTCCTACTCTTATCAATCAACAACATACTTGGACCCAAAGACGTACTCCCTCTATTCAAGACCAATTGCGAGACCAAATGAAATGTTCACTGGGTGTAAAAGTTAGCACATACTTTCCCAACCTCGTTCAATTCAAAGGGAACTGTGTCTTTCATTTAATCGAGAGGTGGGTCCCAATATGGTCAGTCAAAAACAGCGTAAATAAACAAAGATGACTCGTAAAACCCTTTGCGCCCGTTTTTGGTTCAGTCACTGATAAATAAATAGCCTATAGGGTAAAGATTGCGTACATTCGACCCGTTACCTCGCTTGAAGAGAGAGCCTCTCTATCCACTTGAAAGTTCTAAATATTAATTAAATCTAGTAATAAAGTTGATAACTTGATAATTACGCAGATGGGTATTACAAAATTAGAAAAAAGTTGTTAAAGAGAGAAAGAAGTGGACCTTGATTTGGTAGTGTTTGGCGGGTTGGGGTTTAAGAGGTTTGTAGTAGTAGTCATCGTCGTCGTCAGAGGCGGCAGCGGGAGATGGGCCGGGCTTGGGCTTGGGTTGGCCGGAAAAAGAGGTGGCGGCGACGGCGTTGATGGCGGCTTTCCATTGCTCGTCGCCGTCTTCCTCGTCGCTGCTGCTGCTGCTCATGTTGTTGTTTTCAACTTCAGCTTTGCTCATTTCTGCTTTTGTGTGTTGTGGACTTGTGGCTTGTGGGCTGTGGGTTCTGAGGCAATCCGAGTTTGTTCCGGTTCTACCCCTGCAAATTTCTGAACCGAATTAGTACAATGCTGGTCAACTATTCATCCGTTCATGTCATCCGACTTTAACGGCTTGTTTGGATGGAGAGTAATTGAGGAGTGGGACGGAACTGAAGAGGAAGGGAAAAAAACTATTTTTTTTCCGTTCTTTTGACGGAAAGGAAAATGAAGGAATAGGAAGAAAATTGTAAATTAGCATTTTTGGTTGAATCATCATAATGCAATCTTGAAATCTCATGTTCGATTTAGGATTGTCCATGTCAAGACGAGTTTTGGTCTTCTCGACATTATTACTTGTTATTAATTTAGGTTTTCTATTGTGCTATGCTTAATCATCACGTGCAAATGCCCATTTTCTTTCTTTTTTCAGAGGTAGCAAATAATGTCTTTGGTGCACCCTTGAATGAGCCATAATCGAGTTGCATTGCGTATCAGTTTATATTTTGATAAATTGATTTAGGTTTGAAATAATTTCAGCGACTTGGTTCAATTCTTATATCGCACCCCCTGTGGTATATGCACTCTTTGTACCCCCAGCACATTGTTATGAGTGGTAATCACAGATATTTGACGAGCATCTACCAACCTTGATGAGCAAACATAAATATGTTGAGCATTCATCGCCACAAGGTAAAAAAACTTTAAAAATAATTCAATTCAATTAACATCGAAAACCTAGGCTCATTGACTCCAATGTCGTTGCTCAACAATAGTTGTCTGCTAACCCGATTGCACCGATTTCCAACGCTATTTATCTTTTTATTGTATGTATTAGATAGTAGAGTCTATCGCTGCTCGTGAGTCGTGACAAGCATACATCTTCTAAAGTGGATGGGTACAAAAATTCAATATACCAAGAGTCAGTACTCCGGAGTATATTTTTCCGACTTGGATCGAGTAGGATTTAGCTCTTTAATCCAAACACCGCCTAAAGCCCGAAACCAATTAATCCCGCGCTCGCTAAACGTCCACAGATAGATAGACCGACGCCACCGCCTATCTCCGCCGCCTGTAACTCCAAAAACCTAAAAATCCACGGCTGAGAATCGTCGGAAACCACCGTAAGACCATAATTTCCCCAGTAAACCACCACCACAGCTCAGCAAAAGACCCATAAAGATGGGGAAAAAGCAACACAGCAAAGATCGGATGTTCATAACGAAGACGGAGTGGGCCACCGAATGGGGCGGCGCTAAACAGAGAGACCTCCGTACTCCGTTCAAACGCCTCCCGTTCTACTGCTGCGCGTAACTTTTACTCTCTCTTTCTTCCTCCATTTTTTATCAATCGTTTTTTCGTTACTTATGAATTTCTAATTGAATTTGATTTATTTTTGTTTGAAATATGTAGCCTCACGTTTACGCCATTCGATATTCCGGTCTGCACTCATGATGGCTGCGTTTTTGATACCATGTTAGTTCAATTTCGCCTCGATTTTACTGTATTTGCGTCGTTTTGTTTGATTAAGATTGGTAATTTAGGGTTAATTTAGGATTTTGTTGATTTGTGTTTGTTTGATCAGGCATATTATACCGTATATAAGGAAATACGGGAAGAATCCGGTTACCGGAGCTCCGCTTAAGCTTCCTGATCTTATTCCTCTTAATTTTCACAAAAATGGAGAAGGTATTTTCTTTCTTTGTTTTTGTGTATTATTTACGAGTTGTCGTTTGAGTTTAATTGTTGATGATTCGAGTATAGAGATTGCTTGATTTCGATAAAATTGTATCGTTGGTTGGTGTCGAATTGAAGTTTCCCTTGATTCAATTGTTGATTCTGGTGTAACATTGATAAGCTAGGGTTTTTATGTTGGTGTTGAGTGTAATAGAAGTTGGTCAATGTAGAGTTGTTGTAGCATATACTCGTACTGGTTATAGAGTTGGTTGGGATGGAGGCGAGTGATGACTTGAGAGGTGAGGGATGGTGAAGATAGTCAAAAGCTCGGTTCATTGTGCATTGCAGGAAGTGTGCGTTTCTATGATGTGTTAATGTTAGTATATGTCAAATGTATTTCTATTAAATCTTCATCTTTTTTGTTATTATAATTATCTTACAGGGGAGTTTCACTGCCCGGTTTTGAACAAGGTTTTTACTGAATTTACGCATATTGTTGCGGTGAAGAACACTGGAAATGTGTTCTGTTATGAGGTTAGTCATTTCTCTTCTTTATCTTATGATGTAGTTTAGGTGTCTATTTGGGATTTTATTGATTAAAGATTCTATTCTGCAATCTTCCTAGTCACAGCATCGTAAACCTCCCTACTTTCCCCTTTTTACAAGATGTGCGTACTGCACAGATGTAGGATACTCTTATCCCAGCTGTATGTCCTCTGAATAGTTCTTCATTTTATCCTTGTCTCTCCTTCTCAGATTTTGTCTTCTCGTCATTATCAACAACTCTTTGTTTAGTACCTGGGAAGTACTACAAACTACTGCCCAAACCTTGTAACATCGACATGATCTCTTTTCTTATTCTTTCTAATTTGAACAATACACCTTATGCAAATATATTCAGTAGCTCTGTCGTTCAATAAATCCGCTAGGCTTGTTCGTGCTTTCACTTCCGTTGCTCGTAAATTTGGCTACACTATCGGCGTATGTTTAATTGACAGCATGTTTCTTATATGTTTTCAAATCAGCTCAGAGAATTGTTTAGCTGAATCGAATAGAGCTTGTCTCATAAGGATTCATGCAAGGTTTTTCCTTTTTTCTTAGGTGGGCATGCATGTTTTTTTTTTGTTTTTTGGTCATATACTTTGTTCAACTTGGATTTGGATATAGAACAAGCAAACTGTATAGGTGTAAATGTGCGACAAAAAATCTTAGTTTTTGGAAAGAGAGGGCAAATGGATACAAAATAAATACTGGCCAAGATTAAATTATTCTTAGAACTTGGGGATTGTGAGGAAATATGCAGGTGTATAGTACCTTGCCGTAGGCAGGAGCCTTTGACTTTGAGGTACTAGTGTAATGTTGGTGAATTAGAACCTTTGAGGCACTATTGTACTAAGAGGGAGGAAAGCGTCTTGATGTTCTCAAACCAAGCATAAAGAAGCTCACGAAATATGATTCAGCTTTTCTATATCGAAAGATTCCACGTTTTTTTGTTCACCGCACCTTTGAGCAACTCTAATTTACCTCTTCAAATAAATAATTTGTCATGTTCGTCTAATGCTCATACCAATATGCTGTAGTTTTAAAAAGCGACTTATTTTGCTCTGTGGAAGTTTACACTGTGTACGTGATAAAGAAGCTGTTAATTACCTATTGTTCTGCCTGTGTGGCTGGCACAACTGTTACCTGTCAGACTCTGATTTGTTTTTTCATTGCTTGTGTAGGCAATCAAAGAATTGAACATTAAAACAAAAAACTGGAAGGATCTTCTCACGGACGAACCATTTACGAAAGAGGATCTTATAACAATTCAGGTGACTAGCGCTGAAATTGTTTCACCTACCTTGCTACTGTATTCCTGCAAAGCACTTGCCTGAGAATTTTGTTACTCTTTCTGCAGAATCCTAATGAACTTGATACTAAAAAGGTTCTTGATGAGTTCGATCATGTCAAAAAGGGCTTGACAATTGAGGATGAAGGTATTGTGCCAACAGAGAACTACTAGCAGTCCTTTATTTTTTTCTTTTTTTCTTTTTTTTCTTTTTGATTTTTTTGTTTCTTTTTTTGGTTTTGCATTGGTTTTGAGGTTTTTCTTGCTTTCAACCAGAAATGAAGAAAATGGAATCAGATACAACATATAACATAAATGTATCGGGGGACATCAAGCAGATGCTTGCAGAACTTGGAACAGAAAAGGGGAAACAGGCTGCACTGCTTGGAGGAGGTGGAAGCAAAGCGCAACAAGAAAGAGCTGCTGCAATAACTGCCATATTAGCTGCAAGATCACGTGCAGGTGATGATTCTAAGGCAAATGAAAAGGCTGAAAACAAACAAGTGTATAGTATAGTAGATGCTGCATCTGCCTCAGTCCATGGAAGAAGTGCTGCTGCTGCAAAGGCTGGATCAGCCGATAAAACTGCTGCTCGCATAGCTGCTCACATGGCTGGTGAAAGAGCTCCTGTCAATGCAAAACTGGTATGCTTTGGATAAGTTAGATTATTCTGCTATTGGTTCTGTGTTTGTCTAGCTATAAAGCATATAGTTAAGATCAGAATGCCGTTTTTTATTATGTACGAACTACAGGTATTTGTTTGCTGCTGAATTGTGCCACTTGTCATTGGGCTAATATTCTCTGTTTCTATGTTTAATTTGTTATAACTAAGTAATTTGATTTGGAAATAAGCTGCCTGCCAAAAAAAAATAAAAAAATTGGGAATAACCTAGAAGTGAAGTAGTATGACTCGAAGTGATGGGTGTTCCCTCGGTATCTTTTGTACTTGGGACTTGGGAGTCACCCTGTCCGTGTCTTTTAATCCACATCCTATTACTGCACTTAGAAAACACAGTGTTGAAGGTAAATACATTGAAATCAATAAGTAGAATGGTCCAGTTTGTGTCTGAATAAAAGGCGTATGGCTTTATTTGGGTCCTACCCATGTCCGAGTCTCCAGGTTTCCGACACGGATATTCGGGGAAAATAGAAGAGTCTGAGTAATATAGCATTGTAAGACCACATTAGTTTTCTGTGTAGAGTAGGATGGTTTCTCTTATTTCATTTTGCTAAGGAGTATGAAGAAAAAGAGAAAGAATGAATGCATTTGGGAAATACTATGCATGCTCTCTTTACATTTTTCGGGATTTCTTTAGTTTCTCAGTGGACGTGAAAATGTAATCCTGTAATGTTGTTACGTGCCTCAGGTGAAGAGCCGGTATACAACTGGTGCTGCTTCAAGGTCCTTTACTTCCACTGCTTATGATCCTGTCACGAAAAATGATTTTGAATATGTTAAAGTTGAGAAAAATCCCAAGAAAAAGGGATATGTACAGCTGCATACTTCACATGGTGACTTGAATATTGAGCTACACTATGACATTACGCCTAGGGCGTGCGAAAATTTCCTTACTCTTTGTGAGCAAGGGTATTACAATGGTGTAATTTTTCATAGAAGCATAAGGTACAATCGTAGATTCCTTTTTTGCCATCTTTATGTTGGTTACCTTTATATTTGATATGTCCAAACTGAAGCCTGATTCGCTTAACGCTTGCCAGGAATTTCATGATTCAAGGTGGTGATCCAACTGGTACCGGGAAAGGGGGTGGATCAATTTGGGGAAAGCCTTTCAAGAATGAGGTTAATTCAAAGCTACTCCATTCTGGAAGAGGTGTTGTTAGTATGGCAAATAGTGGCCCTCATACCAATGGTTCACAGTTCTTCATCTTGTACAAATCTGCAAATCATTTGAACTATAAGCACACAGTATTTGGGACAGTAGTTGGTGGCTTGACAGCTCTTTCGGTAATGGAAAAAGTCCCTGTGGATGATGATGACCGACCACTGGTGAGTGCGTTTTCTTCTTTTGTGTTACCTTAATATGTTGGGTTTGCCTGTTGATCACTCTTGTTTAAGAAGCTACATAATAATATTTTTATCACATATCTATCTGCCCTTTTTCCTTGCAAGGACTGGGTTACTTTATTCCTATACCATCATACGCTGCTAAACATTCTAAGGCATTAGCAGTTTAGCACTGTAAAAGTTGTGCATTGTTTCTCGGCATTATAGAGTCTCTGCTTACCGAGGCTCAAGTGGCAAGCCTCATAACTTGTGTAGCAACCTTTCTAGCTTGATTGATTAAGTTTAGAAATTCATGTAAATAGGTCAGGGTGTTCATGTTTGTCAGCTGTAACGTCTCTGGGAAGACCACCTTGTTGGTTATGCCAACAGTATCCTAGCTTGAAATTAATGGATTCAGTGTGACATGTGTAGTGTTATCAGCTCACAACTGCTGAAGTTGGCCGTCTAACAGTGGTGTTCTTGCATTAGATTTAAAGAGGATCCTTTTACTTATTTGGGAGGGGACGGAATGAGTGATTGGGTACACATAACCAAACTCATGCAGTTGCTAAGAGGCTATTCATTTGATATTTATGACCTGAAAGCAATTGGTTATTTCCACATTTTTGTGGTTTGTTTCTGGCTTTCGGCTATCTACCTTTGTGTGTAATGGGGGGTGGATTGCTGGAGGATTCATTTAGGTATCTCAGGCAACCAATTGCGTCCTAACAGCTAAGCTTTGTTGCCTTTTCAGGAAGAAATAAAGATAAACAAAGTTTCAGTTTTTGTCAATCCGTACACTGAACCTGACGAAGAAGAGGAGAAAGAAAAAACTGAAGAACAGAAGAAGGCCGAGGATGAAGAAAATGTGAGTAATGATTCCAATATTTGGCATTATATAACTGTGTCCAGGTCTTAAATTGTGGAATGTGTCAATATGGGGTTGCCATGTTATAGAACATCCTACATGATCCCACCCCCTCCTCTTTGCCCCTATATCTACTCAAATCATGTCGTTTGAAGCTCCTAAGTTGTGTTTCGTTTATGCATTTCAGGAAAAGTTGGGCTCTTGGTACAGCAACCCAGTAACAGGTGCTGGTACTGTTGGTGGTGGCGTTGGGAAGTACCTTAAAGCGAGAAGTGCCCAACCTGATTTGGTGGCCGCTGACCTTAGCATACCTGTGGCAGGTACTACGAAGAAGAGGAAGACGAATGTAACGGGAGAATTCAAAGATTTTTCTGCCTGGTAAATAACTAAATATGTATACCTACATTTTGATTAGAGTAGTTCTTGTATGTTTGAACTGTAACAGAAAACAATTCAGGTGAAAGATTACTGTCCTTTGCACAGTTCACCAGGGATGCATTAGATCTATTTTTCTTTAGGTCTAAAAATCACAGTGAAGAGGAAATTGTAGAATTATCCAGGCATGTTTCGCCATTGGTAGTCCATCAACTCTGCTCTGTGTACAATCTCTCTTTAACATGGAGTCTTCGTGAGCATGAAGAGTTTTCTCATGTTTGGTAACTTGGTAAGTCAAAAACGTTTGTAACTCCTTATCTTGTTAGATCGTGTCTCGCTTTTAAAATCGTTGTTAAATTTGAAAAGTCGAAAAAAATTATTAAAGCCAACATAATGTCTAAATCATACTACAGAGAAAAGTTAGTTGATGATTCGAAACCGCACTTGCAGGGAGGAGACACTTCCTTGTTGTCAACTGTCCTCATTTCATGATTTGGCAAACTTAACCACCAAATAGGACCCGCTAATCAGTCAATCTTAAAGTTGCCAAATCCCCTACCTTAACCTTTGTAGGACTTAATTTCATTTTATTATAATGATAATCACTAGTATTTTCGGATAATAAACTTCCTTAGGGAAATTGAGATTGAGCTAATACGAGTAAGTGTCGTGTAAGATGACGTGATTTTATCCTAAACTCAGTTCATTTACATGGCTTGCTGGTGGTGTAAGGACGCAATTAATTTGTTGAGAATCCAAATAATGTAAAACACGAAAGGTGAAGCTAAAATCTTGCAAAGACTAGTCTATTTACAAGTTATTGACTCAGCTTGAAGTTGAGGTGTGTCCAAAGGAGTTGGTTAAAATTATGCAAAACTTTCGGCTTGATCATGAAATAGAGATGATGCCTCTTTGCTTAGCTTGCAACATCGCAAATTATACCATGCTTCAAGGAGCACAAGGAGCATGGTGATCCTCCTCATAATAAAGGAGTGGGAACCATACTTTAAATGATTTTTCATTTTTTAATATATGGTTCCCACTCATCTATTGTGAAGAGGACTACCATGCTCTTTGTGCTCCTTGGAGCATGGTATAAGCACTGCTTACAACATCAAAAGCTCGGGTTAGTAATGACGGTCTAATTTTTTGTGAAGGATATACTCCGTAGGATAATGTTTCTTAAATGAAACTTCTTTTTCAAGTTCTTCATTTTACATTTTTTTTATATTGTAGCTCGTCTTTGTTTTTCTAGTAGTCTAGGGGAGCGGCTAATAAAGCCCTTATTAGCAACTTTAACTTCTCCCTCGTCTTCTTTTTTACATTGTTGGATGTCTTTGATTTTAGTGTCATAAATCAATGTTGCAAGTTCTAAAGCTAGCCTATAATCACGAATCTAGTTGTACATTCCTGACATGTTACGTATTTTTGACATTATATGCAACTTTTTTTGCCTTAGCTTCTTGTGGAAGAAAGAATAGATGCCGGGCAGGCGGGCAGGAGGCGGAGATTCGAATTTGAAATTTACCATAGATAATGCCTCAGGGATAATCATAATCACTAGATCACTGAATTACTCTGTTCGTGTTTGAGTTGATAGTAGCCCGGCTTCTATACGTGATTTGGCGATCTCGGATTACATGATTGCCGTTACCTAGCTAGCTAATATAGTTTCTTACTATGTTTCCCCTAAAAAAAATCACCAGACCAAAATCCTAATGATATAACACAATGAATTGACGATGGCTAAGTATTATTACTAAGTACTCAATTAATTAACTAAATAGCCAATAGCCATGCACTGCCCATGCTATGTAGTCTACATATATAACGAGAACATGTGCAAGATAATTTCAGGATCGGAGCATAAACTTTTTGACTCTGTTTTTGTGAATTAACTATCAACATTTCTCACCATTCAGCTTTGTTATTTGTTCCACTTTGAGGGTATACAGTATACAC
Source organism: Spergularia azorica (assembly GCA_038382645.1). Taxonomy (NCBI): domain Eukaryota; kingdom Viridiplantae; phylum Streptophyta; class Magnoliopsida; order Caryophyllales; family Caryophyllaceae; genus Spergularia; species Spergularia azorica. Next base: position 1,190 of record JBBYHQ010026478.1, on the reverse strand, counting down.
TCTGCATTACACCAATCGATTAACTACATCGATTATACGCTAACTAATCCAGTTGTCATGCAATTAGACAAATTAATCAAGTAGCTAATAACATTTAGCCCGAGGAGTAATGTTAAATTATATAAGGGGTACCGATGAGAACTTAGTTGAGTTGACACGTGACTCAACGACCTATTGAACATGATTTCATACGTAGAAGCGCACCAAGAATGTATGTATTAGTGTTTAAATCTAAAGTGAATAGATAGACGCCCCTTTCATGTGATTTTACCCAAGTCGAATTCAACTAAATCAGATGGTTTCGTAAAAGTAAGAGAGAATTAAGAGTATAATAAAGATTGTTCTTCATTTGCTAATTAAAGATGCATACATGGAGCTATATATTCACTAGATAGTAGCTATGTACATGTCCTATATATGTCCGTATTGCATCTAGATAAAGAGGGACAAAGGACGGATTAATCTTGGACTGCCTGCATATGTTTGAGCAAAACAAGTAAGTCGAATTGTAATAATTGTGTTTTACTTGGATTCTTGGAATGAAACATATTTGAACTACATAAGAAAGCGGGAAAGCCAAACAAGGCATGCCCTAGATCCAGGAGAACCAAAGGGATGCATTTTACTTACCATTAGGTACTTGTATGTTCTTACCAAGTCCCTCAATTCAAAGACATTTTCTGATTTTTATATTATAATTTAAAGAAAAAAAAGATATGAAGACTCAGCCTTTAATTTTTGAGTGTACGTACACTTATGATGTTACACAATTCTAACCGTAATTTCGGTTAATTGATCAGACTCGATTTGTTATTGAAAGAAAGGGATGATATTGCTCGCTCTAGTATGCTAAAATCGTATTCGACCGCTTTTATTTTGAGGTCCTCTCAGCTGACATTTTATTGAAAACAATGTAAAATTAGTTGGCTAATATATAGTCACTACTATGATGATACTGGCCGAACAATGAATATTACATCACCAGATACTCATATAGTAATTAAATGAAAACTATATTATCCACCAATTGTCACGTAATAAAACGAGCTGTTATAAGACTTATTTCCGAATTTTCACATCTTACCAGACTTAAGTAGTGCAGATTATGTAAATGTTAGGCTATCCTCATCCCTCAGACTCATATCAGATTTCAGACTTTGCCACGTCAGCTTTCCACTTACTTTTATATT
>JBBYHQ010026087.1:0-33834 GCA_038382645.1 Spergularia azorica | reverse complement strand
CTGATCCTCGGGTGGGCTTATTCCTGGCAGTAGGAAGCCCACGCCGAGGGGCCCCGCTTACCAATTAAAAAAAAAAAAAAACCATAAACCCGGTTCAGTAAACCGGACTCTGTTCTGAAATGAGGCACCTAACTGTCTTAAGAGTGGCCTGGTAGTTGTAAAGTACAACCCAATGTACAAAAATTTTCAACAAACTTTTTCTTTAAATTTTCATCCAACTTTTAGTTCGTTGTCAAATATCACAAGTAATGTGTTAGTATAATGTGGATCAATGGATCATCCAATTTAACCAAGACTAATATATTACCTAAATGTTGTTAATCTTGTTGATTACACCACATTTTTTTTGGTTCTTTCTCATGGGAAGACTTAAACTTTCCTCGAGTTTTACGTTCAAAATAAACCCGGTTCATCAACGATTAGTCGATAAACCTAGTACGAGTAGTAGTAGTAGTAGTAGTAATGGCAGTGGTAAAAATGGTTTTATTGATTCGGTTTGTGCTGTTCTTGGCCGGGTTAAGCTCGGAAGTAATTTTCTTGCAAGAATGTCTAAGAATGTTATAAAAGTTGGTTGCTTTTTTTGGTGGGTTTTGATTCTGTTGGTGTTTTGCAGACGAGAATCAATGGAATTCGCGGTCTGAGGAGGAAGATAAGGTTTATTCTTGGTTATATGCTATAGCACAAACTGAAAAGACTTTGGCTTTTGAATATGTTCGGTCTACTGAGCGAGGTTGGTAACTTTATTTCTGTGTATCATACGAATCCCATTCCTTATGTCATGTGGAATCTGAGAATCGGACTAGATAGCGCCCGAATTTAGCTGAAAGCGCGGCCAAATGTTACAATTTACCTATTCTATGAATAGTTCTAGCCGAGTTCATACAAATTTGATGGCAGACCTAAACCAGATATTTCTGAGTTAGGTGTGCAGAAATGTGTGTTTCTCTGACAGTAACTTCTGAATAACAATTGTTTCTAGGCTTGAGCTTTACTGAGGCTGACCGTAGATTGAAAGAAAATGGTCCTAATGTTCCTGTGGAGTATACTGCATCAGGCCGAGGGCGGCTTCTATGGAATGCTTTGTGTCATCCTTTTAATGTGATTTTGATAGTTTTGTCGACTCTTTCGTACATAACCTATGATGATCTTAATGGCTGCATCATGCTGGTATTAGTCTTCATAAGTGTCTCCCTCCGTTTTTACCAGGTATGGATTGTTTAGAAACATTTCGTGACCATTATCATTTTTTTAGGCATCTATGTTTCATGTTCGATGACCCCAAATCATTTTCGGACTATCTGTATGACTGTATCCCACAGGAGTACAGTAGTACAAAGGCGGCCGTGAAACTGTCAGAGTATCTAAGATACCCAGTAAAAGTCCAAAGGTGTGCAGGAAGAGTTGTTCAGCAAGAGGTAATAACTTTGGTTGATCAAAAGGATATTGTGCCTGGTGACATTATCCACTTTGGGCCTGGAGATCTTTTCCCTGGTGACGTGAGACTGTTAACTTCAAACCAAGTTGTTGTCAGGTAAGTACCTACTGTAACCTTTAAGGCACTGGTGTAATGTTGTTTGTTGTTGTTGAAATGCCGCTTTTTGAACAGTCAGTCATCACTTACTGGGGAATCCGGAGTTGTCGTGAAAACTGCTGAGGTGAAAGAAGGTCAGAGTACTCCCCTGCTAGAACTGAAAAATATATGTTTCATGGTATGTCTGACTTCTTAAACCCTTTTTCTTCTTTCAGCAACTGTAAATATTGGTATGTTTCACAGGAAATCGCGATTCACTTCTTATTTCAGGGAACGGGTGTGATGTCAGGCAGTGGAACTGCGCTTGTTGTATCTACCGGATCCAAAACTTACATGAGCACCATGTTTTCAGCAATGGGACAGCAGAAACCACCAGATGATTTCGAGAGAGGCATTCGTCACATATCTTACATCCTGATAGGAGTCATGACAGTCATTGCCACCATAATCGGTTTTACTGACTACTTCCTGTCTTATGCTGCAAGTGAAAGTGTCCTTTTTGCACTCTCAGTTGCGTGTGCACTGACACCGCAAATGCTGCCTCTTATCACAAACACCTGTCTAGCAAAAGGAGCAATGGCTATGGCAAGGGCCAGATGCATAGTCAAAAGCTTAACTGCCATACGCGATATGGGCTCAATGTAAGCACAGCTGCACAGATACTCCATATGAACTAGCAGATATGACAGTGGAAAACTTAAATTGCAGAAACAATATAATGATATAGTTGCCGTAATGAAATAGAAAAAACCTTGTTTGTAAACCTTACATGCAAGGCCGCCATTGAATCATTACTCACTGATCCGTCTGTGTCTCTTGCAGGGAAATTCTGTGCATTGATAAGACTGGGACTCTAACTGTCAACTGTGTAACAATGTCTTCATACCTTGACATCTGCGGTATACCAAAAGAGGATATACTTCATTTTGCGTTCTTGAACGCTTACTTCAAGGCAGAGCACAAAAATCCTGTGGACGATGCAATCACTGCATATACATACATGAATGGGTACAGGTTTCAGCCGTCCAGATGGAAGAAGATAAGCGAAATTTCTTTTGATTTTACACGCAGAGCAGCATCTGTTGTCCTGGAATCAGAGGTTGTGGAGAACGAGCAATATGTTGGCCGCTATCTGATAACTAAAGGTGCATTAGAAGAAGTGGTGCCTATGTGTAGGTTTATTCATGATTCTGCAATGAGACCGCTCTCAGGTGAAGATTGCCAAAGGATTGAAACTGTGGGAGAACAGTTGAGCAAAGATGGGCTGCGTGTGCTTGGAGTAGCGATGAAGAAGCTGGAAATGGTATAACCCCTTATCATTTTTGCTCATTCAACACATTTATCATAACAGGTGCTTCAATTCAGAGCTTTTATGCACTTACAGAAAAATGGAGTTCACGAGAAGCAAAATGAAGAGTCTGACCTGGTGTTTGTTGGTCTTGTGACATTCTACGATCCACCAAAAGACTCAGCAAAGCAAGCATTGTGGCGGCTGGCTGAGAAGGGAGTAAAGGCGAAGGTTCTAACGGGCGACTCTTTGCCTCTGGCCATAAAGATCTGTAAAGACGTAGGCATTGAAACAAGTCATGTAATCACTGGACCTGAGCTTGAGATGCTCAGCTCAGAAGCCTTCCATGAAGCTGTCAAACAGAAGACTGTGCTTGCGAGACTGACTCCAACTCAGAAGCAGCGGGTGGTGCAAACATTACAGAATGCTGGAGATAATGTTGGTTTTCTGGGGGATGGAATCAATGACTCACTGGCCCTAGAAGCGGCCAATGTTAGCATATCTGTTGATTCAGGGGCATCAGTTGCAAAACATTTTGCAGACATCATATTATTGGAAAAGGACCTTAATGTACTGGTTGCCGGAGTTGAGGAGGGTCGTCTGACTTTCAAGAACACTATGAAGTACATAAAAATGTCGGTAGTGGCTAACATTGGAAGCGTTGTTTCACTTCTGATTGCCACTCTCTTCCTTGGTTTTGAGCCCTTGACGCCAAAGCAACTCCTCACTCAGAACTTCTTATACAGTCTAGGACAAATTGCAGTACCTTGGGACAAGATGGAGGAACAGTATGTAACGACACCACAGAGATGGCCTAGGAAGGACCTCCATATATTCATACTGTGGAATTCGCCAGTGAGTTCTGTGTGTGACGTTGCCACCCTTTTGTTCCTCTGGTTCTACTACCAGGCATCCACAACTCAGGAAAAAGAATTTTTTCGTTCAGCACTGTTCGTTGAAGGGCTGCTGATGCAAACTTTGATCATTCACTTGATCAGAACAGAGAAAATTCCATTTATTCAGGAAGTTGCTTCATGGCCAGTGCTTTTTTCCACACTGATTATCTCTGCTATCGGAATTGGAATAGTCCTGACGCCAGTTGGACCTGTCATGGGATTTTCAAGCTTGCCTTACAGTTATTTCGGGTTTCTGGTCTTCCTTTTCGTTGGTTATTTCACGGTTGGCCAAGTCGTAAAGAGGCTTTACATTTTGGTTTATAAAAAATGGCTATAGGAACAAGAACTTTTAAACAAGCAAAATTGAGATCATTATTAGATTGAAAAACATTTGCTGATGTACAAGAAAAAGTCACATGTACAAACATTAATCCAAGAAATGTGAAATACTTTGGCTAAAATCACAACAAATGTAATGAAAGATTAAAGAAAAGCCGAATATAAATTTCTCTTCATTACTCAAGGAAATAAGGCAGGTACAGGCTTACAGAATGTGATGCAAGTATAAGCTGCTACAAGTCAGTCCTAGGAAAATCATGGCATTCAACAGTTGTGATCCTGGCGAATTACCTGCACAACACAGCATGCGCTTAAAAGATTATTAGAACTTACGTAATTAACAAGAAAGAGATGAGAGTCAAATTAATAAAGATACTGAAGAACTCACTCAATTGGAGATACTGATTTTTTATGTTCCACTCAAAATCCCAATGCTTCCTGTCATTTTTGAGTGTCCAATATGCCCATCCAAATGATGCTGCATTATAAACATCTAACTGTGCTTTCCCAAAATTCTGGTATTCTTGTTGCGATCCGCTTGTTACATTCCACTCATTCACCCATTCGCCTGAAAGTGGACGCAATAGATTCGTTAGAATAATGGTTCTGTTCTAGTAAGCAAGTCTGCATGGAGTTCAGGTATAAACGTGCATCTGATTTTGGTTGGGAAATTCTCCTTACCGATGAAAAGAAGTGGACCATTCGCAGTGTTGAGTTGTTGTAGTTGAGCTTCTCTACTCTTGTCTATGTAGTCAATTTCTTCAGCCGAGCTCATATTAACAAAGAAATCACTGAACAGGTTGTAGTAGTGCAGGTCAACCACAATGTTTGTAGAACCCATGTCAGCCTGATACAGTTCAAGCGGATCTGCATTACCGATTCTCTGGCAGACAATCACATAAACTGATTGGGAGTACTTCCTCACGATCTGGTAGCCTTCTCGGTAGAAAGAAACCAAGATATTTAATGGCACATCTGGAGCAGTCGGTTCATTCAAGAGCTCGAATCCCAGCAATGCAGGATGTGTTGCATACCTGCACAGAAACAGGAATCAAACTTCGGAGTCTGGAACCCCCAACTAGGAGTATCAGATTTGATAGCTTTGCAAATGTTTCATGTCCTATGACACTCAATAAAGATCATCCATTGAACTTTTCTCCTAATTACCTGGACGCCAAGAAGTCAATGACGTGCAATGTCTTATTAATATAATCTTGGGAGGTCGGCCAATCAGTCGAACCATCTCTTGTAGCACTGTGTTCCATTCCATTTTGAGAACCCGGAGCACAATGAAGATCGACAATGCACTTTATACTATACGTTCTGCAAAAAATACATTAGATCGTGATGATTGGAGTGAAGCATACCTCAAGGTTAACATAAGAAGTACATTCATTGACGCAAGACCTACTGAGCCCAGGCAAATGCATTGTCTAATGCTGCCAGCGTTCCCCCAATGAATGGTGCTGGAGGATCAGGATCAAAAGCAATCCACCAGCCAACAGGGATCCTCACTGTATTTATCCCATGCCTGCTAAGGAAATAAAAGTCGTCTATGGTGATAAAGCTGTTCCGGTGCTCCTGCATTTCAAAATGTATACGGATATTTGATAATGCAAGGTATTAGGAATCGCAAAAACAAAAACAAAAACAGAAATGGATTAGCCAACATTACTAGATGAAGTGTTGATTGCTTCACAAACTTCGTTGCAAAAAAAATTCCTATACATGTTTCTGTTTGTACATCACTGATATACGGAACTTTAAAGACCATTAGAGGACGCAAGTAAACTTAAGTTTCCAAGAACAACAGCCACAATGATGAACATGTTACAACTATGGTGTAGAAGGATGCAAACTGAGGCGCTATACCTGAAGAACTTCTTTGGCCTTGGCAAATCCATAGCCATTTACAAGCTGGAAATCCCCATGAAGGTTATTGGCGACAATTGCCATCTCAAAGGTGGCTGCATTATCGTCCCAGTCTGGTGTTCCTGGATAGTCGGCTGTTAGCTGGCTTTCTGTCAGAGCCTAAAATATGAGCCCAATCACATGATCTTTTAGTGACTTTTAATGTGTAAGAGAGTCAAACTTGGCATAGAGGCGATTTTGTAAAAGGTATGTTCAGCAGAGTCTTCAATAGGTGCCATTCAGCAAGTCGGCTTTTATAGGCCTTGATTGAAACTAACAAAGATGAACATTAGAAAGGGGGGCAGCTCTGTATTCTGGCAGCTGCGTAAATTCTGTAAAGACTTCTACAATTGTGAGTCACAGCGTTAAACAGCAATGAAGATGTATACCTGCAAATATTCACCACTCTCAAGTCTGATATGTACCCTGCTACTATTGCTGAGTTTTTCTATGTAAAATGTTTCATTGCTGCCAGGCACTTCTGCGGTAGCTGAGACAGAACCTACTTGGCTGTCAAATGTCAAAAACTGCCCTTGTGTGCAGCGCATTTGGAATTCTGTCTCAGATACCCTCCACAACTGCAATGAAATTATCGAATACACAGCCTCAGATCTCAAGATTTTCATTAAAAGTCACTTATCTCAGTTTTCTGAAAAAATCTCAAAATGTAAAAGCATTCGGAAAAGATTCTGATCGACCACGAAACCACCCATTCCTCATCAAATCACCCACTATATCAGGAATTTTCGATAAATTGAAGTTTCCTTCTACAATTGAATTGAAGGAGATAACTCTATTTAACAAGCAAAACAGTTTAACTAAATTCCGAAATCCAAAAGAAGCCGAAATGGTAAAGCTACCAACTGACTTGAAACAACACTTTTACTAACAAAGCTGTAAAAAACAGGACAAAACCTAGCAATCCCCAAACATAGATTAACATTCAACAGCACTCAAAACTACATGATCCAAACCAGAAGAAGCAAAAACAAGTGTTAAATTCGCGGTAGAAGGTTATCATAGTCTAACCCGAAATGTCTCCCAGGAAGAGGGTACATCCCTATCAACTGTAACATTTGATCCTCCACCATTTTCAGCAGATACATACTTCTGCAAAGTCACTGACTTTAACTGCACCTTTGTTCCATCCTACAAATCAGTAAATACAGTCCAAATAAATCATCATCAAATAAACCCAACAAATTAAAGAACAAATAAACAAGGTTTGTTCACTCACTATCATGTCTCCATTAGAAATGCCATCAAATAGAGAAGGTTTGATCCACCCTTCTATCACCAACCACCCTCCCAAATTTACCCCTCTTACTTTTTCATTCTCCTTTATTCCTTCAACTTCTCCACATGCAACAACAACAAACATTACACTTATTGCCATCAATAATCAAAAGGTTATACATTTGAATTCCAATTTTCGCAAACCCGACTACGTGAAGTATTACTGATATAATTTCGCTACCCCGAATTTCAAATCAGTGGACTTAACGGCTCACCTGATAAAGCCACCGAGAAGAGGAGCCAACAAGAGAAGAAAAATGTGTAGACACGTGAATGTGAAGAATCCATCTGTTACAAAAAGGTTGTGTTAGAAGAAGATAATGAAAATGCATGCACGAACATTTTTTAGGGTGATTATTACTGATTAAATCCTTATGATAAACCTGTTTGAGAAGAATCTTTAGCAATTCCTTACTTTTATTTCAATCAATGCTAAATGAGCCAGATTACTTCACTTAGTGGAGATAAATCAACTGTGGGAGAATTACAAAGCCTACTAGAAAGGGAATAATAAGGAACTAGTCCGACCTTCTTCTTTTCTTCCTTTTTTTTTTTTTACTTTTTCGTTGGTTGGTATAAGGGAAGTCGTAACGAAAATTGAAATGTTGATCAATTCAAGTCATATACTCAGTAAGTCATAAGATCGTAATTCAACGAGTATTATTTTACCAACTGAACAAGTTGACACGTGAGTGGATCCGCATTTGGAGAGGCAAATGGGTACATAAGTGAACGCGGTAGAGCAGAAACAGACTACATTATGATTGAAGATGTCCTGTGAGATGAAGCTGCAAGCCTATACAGAGACTTGAAGTCAAGCAACAAACATGTCTACCACCAAAATTAAATGCAAACCAAATTTTACGCCATCTTCAACAACGAATGCCCGAAACTCTTCAACCATACACTTGTACATTGCAACCTAGTCGTACCAAACAGACTGAGAGATATATATACTCATATACATCATCGAGGCAAGAGTCGAGAATTAAGAGCAGCAACTAGCACTGATAATCGAGAAAACAGGGAAGAACCGTTATCGCGTTGAAAAGAAACAGTCGCGCCAGTATTCAGTGCGGATCTACACAGTGGGCATATGTAACACACAGAGTTAACTGAATCACCAATTCACCATAGTATTATGCCAGAACCCTAAACTGTTCCTGCAAGAGCAACATGAAATCGCACAGTATATGCCAGAACACGAAAACCACAACCATTCATACGGCAACAAGAAGAGACATCATGTAAAATGCCAGAAATCGGCACTGTCAAGAAGAAACACCATGTAAAGCTTATACTGAAAATGTTTATTGATGAAACAGAGCTGCAGCAAGCAGCTCAACAACAGCAAGAAACTTGTTGACTGACTTGCTACCAGAAGTTTTGTTACATTGTACCAAATTTCAACACACATTAGTTCATACAAACCTGCTTCAACTTCACGCATGTAATAACTACACTCTAACATCGAAAATTACTCCATTTTTAAGGAGGGACTTCATAGCAAGTTCACATACCTCTACATAGTATTTGATATGGAGCTTTATTTTGGAGCCATATTTATGCCCTCGTCTCCTATAAACGATCCAACCCCCTGATTCGCCTTCGCCATTGGGTGTTGAACCATTACCATTTACAGTATCTCCGATTTTCCAAAATGCCAAGAAAACCACAAACCCAAGATCTCTGTATTTACAAGGGAAGTATAGAAGCCTGACTTTTCGACCTTCGAAATGAGAACAACTTCCCACCTGAAGACGATGATCTCTTCATAGAAACCGGCCCCTTCTGCAACGAACGACCAGTGGACGAGCTCTTGATCATCTCCGACATACTACTCCCTCGCTTACCCGCCTTCTCAATCTCGATTTTCCTCTCTTCCACAACAACACCAGCATTACTACCTTCACTGCTAGAACAACAACAACCACCACCACCACCACCTTCCTCTAGATCCTCCCCTTTACCAACCGCCTCACCAATTACCGCGGCAGCCAATGCATTGAACGAAAACGACCTCCTAATAGGCTCCTCCACCCCAACCCCCTCCTCATCCACCCTTCTAAACCTATAATCCACCCCTAAATCACTAAAAACCCGAAATTCTCGATTTTTCTTCAAAATCTCAGCAATTCTAATCCCTTCCAAGCCCAATTCCCCAAAATCACCCTCCCTATGATCACTTCTTCTACTACTCTCCCCTCGCCCGGAGGCGAAAATTCCCTCATTTTCCAAACCCTCAACAGGTAAATCGTGTCTCATACTCAACCTACCCGACCTCGCCGCGAAACTACCACCAGTAAAACCCTCATTTACCACCGGAGCACGACAAATTGGACAATTTTTATGAGATCTTAACCACATATCAATACAATCCACATGAAAAGCATGACTACACTTAGGTAAAAGCCGTAAATTCTCACCATCCTCAAATTCAGTCAAACAAACACTACAATCACTTCCTTCAACAAGAAGATTCTCTAATTTCTTATACTTGAACGCCGTAATTGAATCGATTACCGATTGTTGTAACCCTACCGTCGTAATATGCCAAATCGGATGGTCAACGACGGTCGCCACACCGCTCCCGCCGTTGTCTCCACCGTCGTCTAAACCACCGCTACCGCGGTGGCGGCGGTGGCGCGTGAACCGCAGTCGTAGAATTATCGTGCAAGTTGTTAGTAGGAGAAACGAGATTCCGAGAATACATACCGTGGCGATCAGAAATGGCGCCACGTGGCTATGAGTGGAGTCGGCGTGTGTTAGCGGCGGCGGAAGTGGCGGCGGTGGTGGTGGTGGAGAGAGGTACGGGTCGGCGAAGACGCAGGTGTAGATACAGGAGTTTGTCGTGTTGTCGCAATTTGCCATGACGCATGATAATCCGGAGATGTCGGCAGTGGGCGGTTCCGCCATTTTGTATCGTATCGAATTAACCTGAACTGAACTGAATTAATTCGAAACGTAATTATTGAATTTATTACGAGGTTATACAAAAGGAAATGACGTTTTTGTTCAATTTATGTTGCCATTTCGATAACGAATTTTGAAATCGAATATCTAAACTGAACTAAACTGAATTGGATTAAATCGAAACAATATTAGTATTACGAGATTATTATTATAGAAATGGAAATGACATTTTATTAAGTAATTTAGAGTATGTGAGAGTGATTTGGAATGAATTATGAAATTTTGATTGGAGTAATTAAAAATTGGGAGAATGTGGAAGGAAAAGGTGTGGAGTGGTAAGTACGTAGGTGGAAGTAGTAAGTAGTAATTCAACGGAAGCGGCAATAAAAGTCAAGTAAAGCAACAAGAAATGTAAGAGTTTAGTACTAGTATAATATTCCACGTTATTATAAAAATAAATAAATAAACAAAATAATTTATTGAGTGGTGGAATTTGGATAATAAGGACGGAAATGGTGGAGGAGAAAGGAAGAGTAGGTGGAGTCGTCATCAGTAAGGTTTGACGTGTTGAAACAGTTGTGTGGCTGGTGAACTTTTAGCGGTGGTCTGATTTTGTCTGAGAATGGATATTGCCGGTGCTGGTGAAGTAGTGGTTCAACCTTTCGGGCACAAAATGTAGTACTCCGTATATGATTCGCCAATGATTTGTGTGAAGGTCTACTCACTCCTTAAATTATGGATTCGTGCAGCGCAGTCCGATTATCTAATACTACGTATATTCATATAATGCTTATACCATGTTCCTTAGATCATTACAATAATTTCATGTTTTTCGATATAGTGAAGGTTTGGGACGTCTGTGAAGACGAAAGTGGAACAGTAATACATACACTAGGAGTATAATAATTTATTGTTACGTGGAGTTTCATGCAATTTTGATATTCTTTGAATTTGGATTTGATACTTTAACTGTATTGGTTGAGTCTCGTTCGAATCTAGCTAAAATGCTTATATAATGTTGAAATAGTCTAACAATTGGTTAGATTATGTGTGAAATGGATTTGATGATGGTGATGGTTAAAATTTTGGATTTCACTAGTATAATGCATAATTGTCATTAGTTTGGGTCTGTGTATATGAATTTGTTGCGGATGATTTATTTAGTTAAATCTGAGGGAACTATCAATGTCAGTTTTGATACGGGTGGGTTTATAAATATCACCCTCTTTATACTTGTACTTTTATCGGTCCAACTAGTTGACATTATTTTACCATCATGCAAAAGGGATTTCCCGATAATTATGCTATATCGGATCAATTTCTTATTGTAACAATAGTTTATTATGCCCACTTAATAAAACTATAGAGTTCCGTTATTAATTTGGGTCACAGTCAATGAATGAACTAGAGAGTAATCCACGAGGATGAAAGAATTCCATGGTCAAAAGGTCAAGGAATCTTTGATGAAAGTTGACTTTGGGACTATGGTAATTTGGGAAGTCTAAGTGGCGTTTGGTTGCATGCGGGAATTCGTAATTCTTAGGAGGTGTCACTTCCCTGGAAATATAAATTCATGGGAATTTCTCAAAACTGTTTGGTTACATGTAGGAAATGAATTCCCACAGGAATTTCCAATTACCAAGGTGGGGCTAGGTAAGCCAATTCCTCCATTTTGTAGGCATTGGAAATTCCCATGAATTCTGAATTCCCATAATTTTGGGCAACCAAACAACTCCACATTTTTTAATTCATGGGAATTCTGAATTCCCATGATTTTACTTGGCAACCAAACGACCACTCCGGTGAGCCATTTATCAAACAAAACATATCCGGTCGATCTATCTCTATATTGTCGTATTTCCCTACTCTGGTCAATCCTCTACAGTTGTGTTCTCAACTTTCTTAAAATGTCGAAAGGATGAATTTCTCTGTTGAAAATGACGAAGGTATAATACGATGTTTTAGTTAACAAGTGGTTGACATATGTTGTTTTGTAGCGTGATAATGGGTTGTAACAAAGTCAGTGATAAGGCAACGACAAGAGGGTATTTTTTTTTTTTTTAAGAATTAGAAAGTTTGGCGATGTGAGATGAGAGGTGCGTATAATTTGGAAATAACAAAAATCCAAAGATCTTAATCGTGGAGTAACTAATAAGAGTTGTAGAAAAACTTGCAATAAGTAGGGTTATCTACGTGAAGAAGAAGAGAGAAGACGTGGTCGACGGAAGACAAATAAGTTCTTCACGTCTCATTTGAATTCCTCTCACATATTTAAACGAAACGTAAAAAATCTAAAAAAATGGAGGGAGTACTTGTAATCACCGTCTATGAAAACTCATTACTAGTAATTAGGACTTAGGAGTAAGGAGCACCCCTCCCTTATTTTTATGTTCTTTGTGGTACGCTAAATTTGTTATTAACCTTTTACTAAAAAATAAAATAATTTGTATTAACCCTTACCCCTAAGATTCTGAAAACTATGTAGTGAATTGCGTTATTTACCATCGTAGAAAGATAAAGCATTGCAACATCCATTAGAATAAGCAATACACAACTTTTTCTCAAGATAATATTTCAAGTTTGCACCATTCGATTTAGTCCGGATTCGAGTCGAGTATGATTAGAGAGCCGAAATCTCTCCCAATTCAATAACTTCTCAAATACTCACAAGCGCTCGGATCAAACCTTAAAAAAACATAAACTGAACTCGCAAGTTTCCATAATTTTATGACCTAGTGGCATCTTTTCGGATTTGTAAAGTAAGAAAGTTGTAACGTTTTTGTCAACACATCCCAAACACGCAAGTAAAGGATGTCCTCCCAGCAAAAAATTCTTCCCTCCAAAAACAAATCTTCAACTACACGCCAACCTCCTCATCTCTAAACAAACACACAACAAAGACTCTAGATTACAGGGTCTCTTTCTATTACGCATTAACTTCTAAAAAAACCTGTCATTTCTTTTCTCTCTTTTAAAAGTCATGATCAAACCCAAAAAAACATAATCCCCAAAAAAAAAAAAATGGCTTCGATGTCAGGAAGATTGACTAAGAAGAACCAACAGATGCCGAATTTGAAGGGTTACGAGGAGAATCACGATCTGTTATTCGGAGTCTTACAGTCGCAAAAACCCGGAAATGATCTGATACAGAACTGTGATCTGCCACCACCTGTGAAAGTTTACGCAAAGTCTGACAGTAATTATAATGACAGGATCAGGAAAAAGAAAAACATCAGCAGTCTGACAGCTGCAGTAAACCTGCAGGAGGAAATTCCTGTTGGGAATAGCGAAGTTGGACTTCTGAAGGCGTTAAGGTTGTCTCAGACACGTGCTCGAGAAGCTGAAGCAAAGTGTGCGTCAGTAGGGAAAGAGATGGACTTGATTGTCGGGGCGTTTATGCAGGATTCTATGCAGGTTTTTGGGTACAGACAGTTGGTCAGGTTGTTGGAATTTCAGGTATTTCAATTGGAGAAAAAACAGCAGCCGCGGAATCAGCAGCGCGAATGGTGTGATCATCAGAAGACAGCAGATGATGATGATGATGATGAGAGTGGAAGTAATGGCGTAAACTGGATGATTGCTTTCGCCTTGTGTTTGGGCGTAGCTGGTTTTGGTTTTGCCATGATTGGTTGCAAATATTACTGGTTTTAGTTGCTGTGTTCTTGGTTTTTGGGGGGTTTGCGCAATTTTACAGCAACAGATTAATACTTGACTCTGAATTTGATGTAACATTCGTGTACAATACAAGCTCTTTTATGTACATAACAATGGTATACATGTATAATACATACTCATCACATTTGAATGTGATTGCCAAACCAATGAACTTATCTCGGATGTGAACAGAGAAATTGTCAGAGAAAGGGGCTTGATAGTAGTGAGAGAACCTATGGGTGGAAGAGCTCATAATCTGTCACCAATAGATCAAAATTTCTGACTTTTGTTCGTATAATTTTGGTAACAATTTTAGCCTACTCGCGAAGGTTTCTAACTACTCGTGAGATTACTACTGTAGTTTTATCGGGTAATTTGGATCAAACACATTGTGTATTACAAACGCCGACTACGTTTTATCCAAATCATTTGAGTTTTGACTTTGAGAAACTATTTGTCTTAATCTTTTCCATCCACGCCAATTTCAAATCCAATGGACTTCACTGATTTGTAGATAGGGGATAAATTTAGGCGAAGGCTAATATCACTCCACCAAAGTTTTCCTTCACTCCCACTATCTCAATCTCATTACAGGTAGAATATTACGTGAGGAATTGCCAAAGATTACAATGGAATCCCAATAAATTTATCGTACCTTATCACTTATTCAAACCAAAACGTTACCGATACTCTGTATATCAACGGACCTATGCGGCCCGAGCAACGGAGCCCATCGAAATGCAGTCCAAAGGGATAAATAGGTAAAATCAAGTGAAAAACATCGAAAGGGAACTTGTCCAAAGTCGCCAAACCTCCCAATTCCCATTTTCCGTTCCCAACCAGCCGTCGCCGCTAAAACCCTCATTGAACCCTAATTCCTCTCTCACTCCCCTTCTTCGACATTTTCTCTCTCCTCAACTCTCCCGCAGTGCAGTAGAGTAGAGTGAAGATGAAGATTACTACGAAGAAGCCGACTTCTTCTACGAAAAAAAAGGATAAGAAGCTTGTTAATGACGATACCGTCACCGATAGTTTGCAGAATATCAGTTTAAACAGTGACAACGAAGAACAACAGCAACAACCTCAAATCATCCATGTGAGTCTGTTTTTAATTAAGCATTTTAATTTCATTGTTAATGTTTCATTATGTAATAATTAGGTTTTAATCAGAACAATATTTCCCCAAATTGATTGATTTTTGATTTTTTTTTTTCCAAATATTTCGGTTTAATTTGTTGAAGGCGGCGGAAAAGGGGAAGAGTAAGAAGAAGGAAAAGCTGAAGAGTAGGAAGAAAATGCAGAAGAATAAACTTCGTAGTGACGAGGAAGATGATTCTCGTAATTCTGTGAGTTTTTGGTATATTTCAATTTGAGTTTTACAGTCATTTATTTGGTTGATTGATTGATTATTGTTGAGTAATTAAGCTGCATTCGGAAAACTTCGATTTCGATTATCGCGTAATTTGAGAGTTTGCGGTCTAATTTGTAGAAATTTCCTAGTTTTTAGAGTAATTGCTTGCTTAATTGGCTTTTGTTGAGTGATTATACTGCAATTAGGAGGATTTTCGGTTAGTATGCGATGTAGATTGAGAGTTTGTGCTTCCGATTTGTAGGAGGATGAGAGCGAGCCTGAACACAAGGGAGGAAGCTCGGCCGAAGGTGAGACCCATGGTAGTTGCTTGAATTCGTTGTCTGTGCATTATTGGCTCGTTTAGGTACATTAGGTAGAGTAATGTTTATAGTAAGCACCGATTTGTTAATGAGGAGGTGTTGTTGATGCAGACGATAAGTTATCGGAAGGTGGTGACTTAGGGCGTGTTGTGGATACGAGTGGTGGTGGTGATGATGATGATGATGATGATGATAATGATTCACTTCATTCTGCTGAAGAGAGCGACTCCTCTGAGGATGAGGTATGGTAACATCGGTGTTAATTAACTTGAGTTGGCTGTAATGTGCCTTTATAATGATCTGACCAGGTTTTTGAATTTTCAGGTTGGGCCTCGGAATACTGTTGGGGACGTTCCTTTGGAGTTTTACAAAGAGGAGGATCATATCGGATATGATTTGTCTGGGAAGAAGCTTAAGAAGAGGGAAAGGATGGGAAAACTCGAAAAATATCTTGCTAATGCTGATGACAAGAAAGCCTGGTATGCTATACCAATCCTTATATGCAGTATCATTTCAGTGTCTTTTTTTTGTAGTGGTTTATGCTGTGCGACGTTAGACTTACTATTCTCATTGAACCTCCTTTTTTTTTGGGAACTTCTAAGCCATCTGCATGTCATTAGGACAGTAAGTGAGTGTTGCGACAAGATGATGTGTATTAGCTTGTGCTTTTTGTTTCTCTTTGTTGTATGTTTATTGTGAGCTCCCTTATTTTTGAGATGTGTTGGCAACATAGACTCTGGATAAAGAAATATTTCAAATACTAGCTAATCAGTTGCTTTATATGGTTTTGCTAAGTAGAAATCTTGACACTTCTTATGTGTAGTGTGATTCCTCCTTTTATTCTATTTACATTGCTTTACATATGTAGGCGGAAGCTCGTTGATGACTACAATGACGAGGAAGTAGAAATGACTAAAGACGAGATTCGGCTAATAAAGCGTATACTGCAAGGGAAGACACCATTCGTTGATGCAGATCCTCATCCGGTAGTTAGCTGGAATATTCTTTTGATTATATATGCTGCTACAGTTTGTCATTGACCTTTGAGTGAAGACATGTGGAATGATCCTTACAACAGTGTGTTCTATTTGCAGGATTATGTTGATTGGTTTAAATGGGAAGGTAAACACCCGTTGATAAATGTACCACCTTCAAAGAGACAATTTACTCCCTCCAAATGGGAGCATCAAACGGTGAGTACAATAAAGATGGTGTTGAACTAGTGTTCTGTATTGGTGCTACTTACTTTCATCTATCTGGTGCTTTCGTTTCATTGAATTCCATAACAAATTTAGTAGACACATCTGATTTTTGAGGAGTCGGAAACTAGTGTGGCTCTGTTTTTTGCTCGTTTGTACACACATATGTAAAAAGTATGATGTTGAAAGAGTGGGTCACTTTATGAGAAAATCAACTCAGATTTTTGAATGTATTGAATAGTTTTGATGCTCTCAGAGGAGATATATAGTCGAAAAGCTAGCTATGAACAACAGTTTATCTTTTAGAGATGAATGGAAAACTGGGTTCATTTTAGTTGAAATCAGGCTTCATCAATTCATTAAACTTGAATTCCGATATGGATCCAATATTGAGTATGTTGTAGAAGCTTAGAACCTAAATTAAAACAAGAAAAAAAATCTGTTCTTGTATAGTCGTTTAGTTAAAATAAGTCTTTGGAGAAATCAATCCTAAGTGTGTTGGAAACTTGGATTATAATTTTTTTGACCTCCCAAGGGACTTATGGAGACAATGAGGGTTAAAATTGATTTGGACAATAACTTTTTTTTAGCATGCTCCTCCCGTGATGTTCGGGAACTATGGCAAGCCTTAACTAGAGGTGCTCCGTGTATTCATCACAAGCTTCCATTAATGCTGTGATCATCTGGTTTTGTCTTGAAAATTTTCAGATCAAGAGGTTGGTTCGAGCGATCCGAGAGGGAAGAATCAAGTCTGATGTACCCAAGGAAGAGCCACAGCTTTACGATTTATGGAGTGACAATTCTGCCTCATTTGAAAAGACAAGAGGACTTTCGTTTATCCCCCCTCCAAAACAGAAACTCCCTGGTATGGTGTACTCAAATTTGATTGTGTTTGTATGGCTCATTATTATTGCTGACATAAACGTGCTCTGTATTCAGGCCATGAAGAATCTTACAATCCGTCATTAGAGTACATTCCAACTCAAGAAGAGATTGATTCGTACGAGTTGATGCATGACGAAGACAGACCTAAATTGATTCCCAAAAAGTATGTTCAACGTCATGTTATTTCTCCTGCTTGTAGAGTACTACAGTGGCGGACAGTTGGGTTATAATGGTTGATTTTTCTTTGTTTAGCTGAGGTTTTATGCTATGTTTTTGGAATGATCAGGTATGAATCTTTGAGAAATGTTCCAGCATATCCTGAAACTCTCACGGAATGTCAGGATCGCTGCCTTGACCTGTATATGTGTCCTAGAATTCGGAAAAAACGTGTAAGTTTCTACTGTCTCCGTCTCATCTGTTCTTAGCCTGCATGTACAGTATTGTTTCTGCAATTGACTAGAAATAAGAGGGACAAAATTGTTCATTTTGTGCTAATAGTTACTTCTGAAGGCTTTATTGTGTTGTTTTGGTCGTCTATAATAACTGTATCTCATTTGAATCTGTCCAGCTTAACATTGATCCTGAATCTTTGAAGAAAAAGGACCGGCCAAAGGCCAAGGATTTTAAACCTTATCCCTCTGTCTGCTATATCGAATATAAGGGTCACAATGGTGCGGTTGTTTCTATCTCGCCTGATGCTTCTGGGCAATGGATCGCTTCAGGTTTGCTTTCTATTATTGACATGTATTATTTTATCTATAACCCACTAATGCTATGATGATAGCTTAACTAAATATTCCTGTGTCTCGCCGTCATCTTTGAAGGTTCAAGTGATGGGAGTGTACGAGTTTGGGAAGTTGCAACTGGAAAATGTATCCGTGTCTGGGAGTTTGACCATCCTATCCATCATGTTGCTTGGAATCCTTCACCGCAGCTCCCGGTGCTGGCAGTAACTGTGTATGATTAACTGTGCTGGTTTTTAAAAAAATTATTTTGTTTATATTTTTTTGAATCTGGAGCTTAATGATTGTCAACTTCTTGCGAACTATCAGGGGCCCAGATGTATTTATATTTGATACGCTATTGGGAAGTGATGAAGAGAAGCAGCACATTAAAACTCTTTTACAGTTTGAAAACCTCGATGCCCCAGATAAATCTGGTTAGTCTTGACTCTGTTATTGCTGTTACCAGTTCTGCTTTGACATCCTTTTTCTCAAGTGTTTCGTGGAATATACTATGGAGACAACATCTCTGTATATCCTGAAGCTTATCTATGTTTAGTCCGCCCTTCTTGCCACACTTGTCGGCCTAGTGCTTTAGAATGAATACCTTATTTGCTTGCAAGCAGAAAGATCAGATATGTTGCTGATTTCAGCCAGCGGCTCCTGCGAGATCCTCGTAGGGTTGTGGTTGATTTTAGTGGCAGGTCCTATAATTTTGTGGTTATTTAGTTGACGTGTTATTTGCGTAGGTAACACAGCCATTGTAAGCTGGGTTCGCGACGATAAGCATGGAGGCGTAAGAGTAAACCATTTTAAGGTACAGTACGAGTACCTTATCTTAAAGACTTGACTAATAAAGTTGAGGTAACAAGGAAGTGTTTTACTCAAAATGTGACCTGTTCTTGTTGGATTTGGCAGACTGTCTCTTCTGTGGAATGGCATCGTAGAGGGGATTACTTCTCAACAGTGATGCCAGCTGATATCCTTTTCTTCTCTTTTGCTAATCTCCACTCTATTTCTGGTTTGTTCATGCATCAGTATTTCGTAGCTGATAAACCATTAGGATTAATAGTGTCCAAATTGTGAGGGAAATCTATTGTTCTTCTGCTCTTCATGTGTTGCTGTGTATGTGGTGTGTAATAATCATAGGTTTGTGATCTCTTTACATTACACTCTGTCTTTAGCTATGCCATTTGGCATTATATGTTATAGTCCAGACTCCAAGCCATCTTTTTCAGCTGGGTCCTGTTGTGCGTGATATATGTTGGACATGCATCTGATATAAATTTACTTTTGCTTAAAGCCTGTCTTGGAAGTTGGAATTGGTCAACAGCTTTGGTTTTAGGAAGCTGTTGCGTTCAATTTCGGATGTTTCTAGTTCTATGGTGATGAACATGTTGGTCGCACGGTATTTTTCATTGCTATGCTAGCCTTCTGTATGTCCTTGACCTATTTTTTACGTGAATCAAGAGGGGTGGTATTACACCAACTGTCCAAGAAACTCAGTAAACCCATCGAGTATAAGTTGCATGGGCTGCCTGTGTGCACAGCATTCCATCCACAACGTTCTTATTTCTTCGTAGCAACAAAGAAAAATGTTCGTGTATATGATTTATTGAAGGGCACATTTGTCAAGAAACTCGACTCAAAACTACGTGAAATTTCGTGCATGGTGGTCCATCCTGGCGGTAATAATTGACTTTTAAACTCAGTTATTTCGGTCTTAATAAATTATCTTTTTAGTTCCCTGAGTAGTAGTTACCAGTGCGAGAATCTTATTATGTTTTGATATTTGCGCAGGTGACAATGTTCTTGTTGGCAGTAGAGAGGGAAAGTGGAGTTGGTTTGACATGGACCTTTCAACAGAACCTTACAAAACTTCCAAGTATGTCTTTTAACTAGTAAAATGTTCAAGGTTCTGTCTAATGTCTCGAGCTTTTATGTTTTGGACACATCAGAACATATTTTGATCAAATACGTTATGAATTCAACTAAGATCAAATCGCCCTGGGTCATTTACCGTACTCAATATGAAACATGGTTTTCTGCTAGCCTTCATTATGCAACTGCGTATAAGCTGTTGCCGAGTGTTACTACTCTAGTTCAAAGTTTCTTTTTGATCTTCTCCATGCTTGAATGTTTGCCCCAAGTTGTGTGCCAAGCTCGAGTTCATATTTTTCTTTAAGTTTGAGCTATAATTAACAAAACTCTTTTATCTTTATTCCTCGCCAAAATGAATGCAAAAAGAAGGATCCTTCTCTTTCGGCAGCGGGAACACTTTAGTTATAATATTTAGTAATTCCATGTTTTGTAGTGTTTAACATGTGTATTGCACTTGTAATACTCGCAGGAGTCACTCAAAGGATATCACAAATGTGGCCTTTCATCGATCTTATCCTCTATTTGCGTCGTGCTCTGTGGATAGTCAAGCATATGTTTACCATGGCATGGTTTATTCCGATCTAAATCAGGATCCGTTCCTTTTCCCATTGGTAAAATTCCTGGGACATTCGAGCTCAAAAGAAAAAGGTCAGCATTTGTCAGTGTTACTGTTTGATATTGCTTCAGAAACAGATTGTGTTTATGTGCTTGGATAATTGCTCTTTGATTTCTAACTGGGGTCGTCTTTAAGACCACCTAACTATCTATGTAGGTGACCCTTAGAAAAGCTAATCTATGTAGGTGATGGGATTATCTTCTTGTTTTATATCCAATGTCACTCAATACATATACAACTTTGGTTGCTTTCTATTGCCTAACGTACGACCAAAAGATCAATAATCTATAATCTATATCTTTGTCTCTAATAAAATGTTAAGCCTAATTAATGGAAGATAACAACTTATAAAAGCTAAACGTCTCTAGTTGTCAACCTGTTCCAGTTTTCACTGTATTTCACGATACTTGAGGAAAAGAAAGAGAGAACACCATCACTATTTATTAGCTTATAAAGCTCAGGTTTTCAACCTCTTCTTTCACCTCTTTTGTTCTACCGCTAAGTGTTGAGGCAGCTTCGGCTGTAGTTAGGGACAAGTTACTAAGGTTCTATATATAAAAGACTTCCCGTCAGTACTGGTTTATAGCGATGTGAAATGGTCATAGTTTCACTTTGCGTGTCCATCCAAACGAGCACTAAGACTGAGGCTTTGTTGTTCTTATTGTTGTTTTGTGTTGGCCTGATGGGTGTGTAGTTAAATTGAAATGCTTGCTAGTAGAAGAGTGCAGAAGTGATGGTGGCTGTTCATATATTTTGCAGGTGTTCTCGATTGCAAGTTCCACCCGAGACAACCTTGGTTGTTTACTGCTGGAGCTGATTCAGTCATCAAACTTTATTGTCACTAGAACCTATGACACAATTTACCTTGTACTGCTATGTACTCTTTCTTTTAGAATTAATCGCCACAATGTTGATGTGCATCCGAGATGGATGGACCCTTAGATAGGGTTTCAACCAACTATGTCCGTGCGCCTGTGAAGTCGGGCGGATCTTCGCTATAATCCACATGACCACTTTTTTATCAATGTCGAGCTGTTTTTGCAATGAGATCTTACCCTTGTGGAATTGTGGTTAATACTTAATACACAAACGGAAACATCGCCACCCGTAATCTGCATTTGAACCATGAAACTTACTCATTTTTCCGCCAAGTAATCTACATTTCATAGCTTGTAAGTTGTAACCATTTTGCCTACTATACTATGATCGTTTTATTGTATTGTATACCTATTCCCTTAAATTTGAAAGTAATCTCGATTTATAAAGTAGTTAAAATAATCTTCTTTAAACCTTATTATGAACCGTCAACAAAACTCACTCAGTTCGGTTGGTTGAGTTAACAAATGGTACACGCGGATACGCCCGACGTGGAGGGTGTGGAGTCGTGAACCGTAAGTCAATAAACTTTCCAAGAAAAGAAACAAGAACCAGAAAATCAGCAGTTCACATTCCACACTTCCACACTTCCACAGTCGCAACTGACCAAAACGATGTCGCATCATCTCCGGAGAATCCACCGCATCGTCTCCAACTCCTCACTCTCTCTCCTCACTCACAGGTCCATTTTCATTTCCAATTATTCAATTAATTAATCACATTTTTGACAATTACTAATTCCTACAACAGTCATCAATTTATTATTTTATGAATTAAACTTTTGATTAAAACGAATGTAATTAACTAATTATTGTTTGTCAATTCCACTAATTATTGCAGAAATTGTTCAAATGTAAACTATACGTTACAAAATCCGTTGAATTATACGCCATGTGTGGCCAGTGGTAGTAGAAGATTAGATGAGGTAATATGTGCGAGGTGGTTAGGTTTTAGGCGGCTGAGCAACTCGTGTGTCGGAATTAGGGCGAATAATGATGGTGTTGTTAGGTTTTCTTTCGGTGATTCGCGTAGTGATAGGGGTTTGAAGCGTGTGGAGGAAGATACAATGGTGGTTGAGGAGGTGGAGCAGAAAAATAAGAAGAAGAAGGTGTCGAGGAAAAGGAAGCGGAATGAACTTAGGTTTTATCGGTTAAAGGCGAAGAAGAAGATGAATTCTCCTAATCCTGAAGTTAGGATTCGATATAAACTCGATAAGGTTCGGGTTTTTCCTTCGTTTTTGACTCGTGTGTATGCTGAGTTTTGATGATTTTGGTTTATTGTGATTGAATTGGTAACTTGTATGCACAAAATAAGGTGGTAATTAGGCAACGTGTAGTCGCAATTTAGGTTAATTTGAATTCGAGAATCAGTTGAGTGTGTAATCTGAACTTCTGTTTAGGAATGCCAATGTAAATGAGTTTGGATGAATGATGGTTATACATGTGAATTGAAAATTTTCGGGATATACGCTATGGTGGTAATCCATCGCAATTAAGGTCAATTTGAATTCGAGAATCTGTGGGGTCTGTTATCTCAACTTCTGTTTAGTAATGCCAATGTAATTGAGTTTGAATGAGTGATGGTTATGCATGTGAATTGAAAATTTTCGGCATACACTTTCAGTTCATGATTTGAAGTATTGTGTCATTTCACATGCCTCCGGTATGTTTGTGTAGTTTAGTTGATGAAATGTAGCAACTCTATATGATCTGTTTCGATTATTTGGGTGTGGCATTCTTCTTTGGTGATGGTAAATGGGAGGGGAGGGGGAGTGGTGTAGGGAGAGGGATCGTCTATGAGTGATTCTTGCAACTTAAATGGAGCATGAATTTTAATGTGATTCCGTTATTTCTGTTCTCGTTTGGAATTAGGGAATTAGTTCATATGTCTTAGTTCTTAAACCATTGGTGTTTTGGACTTTGTGTGGCTCTAAACCGTCGTAAATTTGGCTCTTCTAGTCATCTATCGAAAAGAGTTATTGAGCCTATATGCTAAGATAAAATTGCTTATGTTTTCTAGGCTAAACGAAAGGAAGCATGGTTGATTGAGAAATTGAGAAAATTTGAACTACCCAAGGCTCCAGCTGAAATATATGATCCTGAAATCTTAACCGAGGAAGAGAAGTTTTATCTAAAGCGGACTGGTGAGAAAAAGAAGAATTATGTTCCTGTTGGGAGAAGAGGAGTCTTTGGAGGGGTGGTGCTCAATATGCATTTGCATTGGAAGAATCACGAAACAGTTAAGGTTGTTTGTAAGCCCTGCAGACCTGGGCAGGTTCACAATATTGCTGAAGAGCTTACCAGGCTAAGTAAAGGAATTGTTATTGAGATAAAGCCTGATAACACCATAATATTCTATCGTGGAAAGAACTATGTTCGGCCTGACATTTTGTCTCCTCCAGATACGTTGTCAAAAGCAAAGGTACTTACATGTCATAGTGCTAATTTTTGTGACGCATCTCCTCGAGGCTTTAATCATGCGAGTATTTGGGTCTACTGTTGCGCACCACAATACCCGATCCTGATTTCATCTCTCTTTTTTTTGCAGGCATTGGAGAAGTACAAGTATGAACAGTCCCTTGAGCACACAAGTCAGTTCATTGAGAAGTTGGAAATAGAGCTCGAAGAGTATCATGAGCACCTTGCTCGGTTCAGGGGACGAAAGAATGATGCATGATGGTGAGTTCTCACATATATGCATTTCTAGTCAGTCTTTCACTTGATTTGAGAATATGTTAATTTTGAATCTGTATCTAGTTGCTCGTCAAAATTGCAACTGTGTCCCTAAAAGCTGCTGGTCTTAGCCTCTAAGCACAAATGTTGTGTCTTTTCTCGGACATAAGAGTTTAGGTTATGAAGGTTGTGTATTTGTGTGTCCAATAACATCTCTGACTTTGAAACATGATGAACTTGTAGTTTGGAAATTCGGTCATGTTTCTCGCACTTGAGAGAAGCTTGTTATATTGTGAAATACGTGTTTAATGGTTCCTTATCAACTGCAGCACTGTAAGGACTGCTCCTTGAATGCACTCTGATCTAGGAAAACCCCGCTGTAGGAATGTCGATGGGTGTTTATAATGGTATGGACATTCTCCTTCCATTTCTTTCCTCTTGTCATGACCTTTCTAGTTTCTACACACTCTGGTTTCCTTTCTGAATCTAGAATCCATTGTGACAAAAGCTTATATTGATGTATACTGTTTCATCTTGCAGTGGAAGAGCCTAACAGTTGGGAAAATATAGCATGACGCGGAAATCATCTCTTCCCGGTGAATGGACATAAATCGTGGTTAGAGGCAAATAGCTCATAAAAGGTGAGTTAAGAGCTACGGTCAAGAGGCACATTTCCATAAAAAAGAAGCCTGACTATTTTTCTTGGCCCTATGTGGAGAGACAGCGGGTTGATGAATGTAGAAACTGTCATCTCCGATTGTCAAATACTTTGGCGTCTCTGGATGCAATGGTAGCTATTTGATACGATGCTAAGTGATGGATGTAGTGACATTCATATCTACGGAAAAAAGATGAAAGGACCGAAGGGGAGCTCGCGATGAGTTGTGGCAATTTTTTAACAAACTAACATTCTTACATTTTGCTGATGTATTGAAAAACTTGTTTCGATTTATAGATCAGTGACGACGTTACGAAAACTGACTATATACAAGCTTCAAATTTAGTTACTCCACCCACTTGAATCAAACGACCCCCAGAGTTTGAAACTCAGTTTTGCATTTGATTTGGGATTTTCAATGAATAGAAGCACGGGGGTGGCAAACAGGTCGATCAGGTTGGGTTATGTGAATGTCGAGTAACCGGTCACTCTGGGTTGGGGTCCGGTCGGTTTCGAGTAGACCATCAATACATCATCGGTTGTGTTGGGTCGGTTCATTATCGGGTCGGGTCAGTTTGCTTGATCACAATTTCGGGACTTATCGGGTCAAGTAATTGGGTCGGGCCGGGTCTGCCAGCCTTCCGTAAAGCCAGATGGCCCAACCCAAGAATGGAAGGCGTGGGGTTGACGGCTTGAGGCCCATAATAATTGTTGCTTGTTGAGGACGATATCCAAAAGGGGAAAAAGGAGCACCGCCACAAATAGTTCCCCGCCTAATCAAATTTTCGCAGCCCGCCCTTCAAACACCACACAAAACTTAAAAATGACGCTGAAACCACGCCGGCGCAACTTACGAAACTTTCCCTTTCAGGTAAATTTCTTCTTCTTCATTACTCCGTATTACTCTACTATATTAGTTTCTGATGTAATTTATCAATTTATTTTATATCGCATTTCGGCTGTTCGGATTCTATTATAGGCTATCTAACTGTTATTAGGAAAATAATTTGGATTTAGATTGTCGGTAATTTTGAGTCCAATTGATTTCCGACGTTATTTTTACCGCTGAATTATGAACAAAATGAATTGTGATTTGATGCGCGATTTTTGCAGGTAATCTACTGTTGACTTGATTTGGCTAGGTTTTGTATAGAATTTGTGTTATGATATAAACTTGTATAATAAGCTAGGGTTTGATTTATTTGCTTCGTTTTGAATTAATCGGAGTTCTCCGGGGTGTTATAATGATGTACATTAGGGCGTTCAAACGGTCGTGTCTCGTGTATATTTGGATTACGGAATGCAGGGGCTTTGTTTAGTGTAATTGAGTTCTGATATTGTTTCAAATCGAGATTCGGTCTTTTTTGGTTGCTTTGTTGGTGTTGTTAGTTGTTTGTGTGGTTGGAGTTGTCGTACGAGTTTTGGTGGATTTTGTCGAGGGTGTTCAGATATGTCTTTAGGTGGCTGTAGAAACTGTGTGTGCCAGCGCCAGCGACAGCCAGTCTTTTTAACAAATGGAGTTAGTTATGTTTGTGATACGGATAGAGTGAACGAATATAAGTGCAAGTGAGGTAGAACTCTTACCCTGTGACATTATCAGCTTCTTGTGGAGGTTATTTCGACTTTTCGAGGAATTTGGTACAACGCTAGAGCAGTGTAATATGGAACTAGTTTATCTGCATTGTTATTTCAAGGATATTTCGAGGAATTTGGTACAATGCTAGAACACTGTAATATGGAACTATTTTATCTACATTGTTATGCGAAAGGAATTTACATTAGAGTTGTCACCATCACGCTCTTTGAGGTAATTGTGTAACTCTGACCTCTCCAAGCTAACACAAGTGGATTTGGGTTAGCTTTCACCCTCTGCCCTTTTTCAGTTTTTTGCATCACCTCTTCTGCTCTAGTTTAGGCTGTTCAAGAAACAATGTTACGTTGTGCCTAGTTAAATTAATGGTTCTAAACTCATACACACTGCCATTCCAATTGAACATTCTAACATCTCTCTTACATGAATCTGTATTCCATTATGTATTTTCTATCGATTCGTTCTCTATAAGTAAAGTTCTATGGGCACAAATTTCACAATGCGTAAGTGTTAATCTGTTTGCTTCAAAACATAAATAAAAAAACAATCGGGTTGCAGTCCTGGAGTCAGTGGTGAGGTCTCAGATTTGCATGAGCAACAAACTTTGAGGTAACTAATGTTTGATGCCATGGGTATTTGAGGTTAAAAAATCAAATTAAACAATGGTGGTGAGAACATGCCAGAAAGTTTATTATTTAGTCTGGATGTAGACTTGAAGTAAATTTTTGTATGTTTTCTTTCATTTTGGCACGAGTTTGCGTATCTGTACCTCATGTTCTTGTAAACAGGAGCCAGGAATCCTTTATTAGTGGCTAGGGTCAAGAAAGTGATTTAGCTTTTCTGTAACAGGGACTTCACTAGCGGATAATTTAATGTCATTTGATATGAGCTAATTCAGCTTTGAGTTTTTAACTAGCTTCTGTTAAGAGTAATCAATGCTGAAGAGCCGCGTGTGTTTTTGGTTTTATAGCTAGAAAGCTAGTATTATGGTACATTGTGTTGAGAATAATGTAACTTCAAGTAAAATTAGTTGGTTATCTTCGGCTGGAATTAGATTGATCACTATGAACCTGATGGTGGAATTCATGCATCAACTTTATACATCTAACTAAGCTTTGCTTTGACAGTAGGCCATAATCAGTTTTTAGATTCTAAATACATGTGTCAATTGTCATGTACAAAAATTAGCTCCATGTTGTGAGTCATGATATCTGCTGTAGACCTTGTTATCTATAGGAAATCAATAATATTCTGTTAGAATAAAGCACCTAGGTTTTTGTCTGGAATGGTTACTCACTTTTAGATGTGGTATAATGTTTGGTTGTACAGATGTTGATTATCTTCCGGTGCATGGAGTTGGTGACAATGTTTGTGAGTTGAGCTTCACTAGTTCGAGGGATTGGCCTGATGGCACAACATCCCAATGGGCGAAAAAGCAGGAGAGTCCGCTGCATATGATCCTTTGAGAACTGTAAGTGAGTTGCAGAACTGATTTTTTGCTTACAAGTCTGATATGTATGTGGTATATGTGGTCTGCCTCTACCATAGCTCTAAATCCTGGGTAATAGCGAATGTGTGAAATAGTTCTGGACGATAACGATAGACATATATGGTAATCGATTCACATTTGTTATGATGAAGCCCGTATATGAATCCCTAACCTGATCATCATCTGATTATTCGAAATTGCAAATCTTCAATACATTGCTTGGAATTTCCCTTCATTTCAATTTTCACCAGAACTATTTTAGGGTTCTGGATGCAAAATGTTTTCTGCAGAAGGGAAACCAGTAGTTTCGGACATTTTGTGGATACCGAGAATTCTGAGGCATGAGTTCTAGGTTTTGTGCTTATAGATTAGATGATAGATAGAAGAATGTTGCTGGCTTAGAGACAAATAATCTAATAGGCTTAGATGATATAGTATATACTACGCCCTCGGCGCATGATCCCTTGAGCAGAGTGAGCAGTCAGCTCCATGAACTATTTGGGAATATGTAGCTACTTCTCAGTTTGATTATTCATGGTGATTAAAGATTAGCTGTATTTTTTTTCGTCATGAATCACTTCTGTCACATTTCGCAATCCTCTGTATTTTAGCACCGACTCTCCTTGTGTTGAGGGGTGATAGGGATATTTGAGGGCTGATCAAAAGTTGATTCATACATGAAAAAGATGACAAAAGGAGTTCTGACCAAGATTCTGCTTTCTTTACCTTTCAACTTGGCCTTTTGACAGCACTCACCATATAAAAAGAAAGTGTAAAGAGAAAGCTGCCCACCATTAAGGGATCGATAGTCTATAAAGCTCAACACCTAATCATATCATTTTCACAGTTCATATACTTTATTTTTAATTATTCTTGTTAATGTCATTGCTTTAATTTGCATGACAAAGAAAGCTAGTAGATTCTATGTAGTACAGCCAGCAGCAGAAAGGTATGCGAGGTCTACGACCCGTAAGAAAAAGACCTCCCTCTTTATTGCCCTTCGAAGCTTATGGATACTTAAGAACTGTTTTTCCTTATGATGTCTGTTTTCTGTCACTTTAGGAACATTAAACTCAATGCCAGCTAATTTCGCCTCCGAAACTAGGAATTAGAATTGATCTCTTTGAAGAACACATGCGAGTCTTTGTATATGAGTTACTGTCAGAATCTGGTTTTTGGCTCTTAATGTCATATCTTGCGACTTTGTTAAGACATTTAGTAGGCTAATTAAGGTCTGAAATTGGATCAAACCTATGACAGATACCCACATGCATGTTCCTTGGTGCACTTTCGCCTAGTTGTTTAAGATACTTGCCTAATCTTGTTTCCCATATTTGACACATTCCCATTCGTGCATGGTCCTTACTAAGAGGTCTAAATCTGTACAATAACTTTTTGAAAAGTATACATTTAATTATGTGCAGGTTACTTACTTTACTGACTTTCATCAGCTGCCAGTTACCGTGATGTACTGGGTGTGGGTCTTTTTCCTGGCTGCTACCGAGGAGGTATGGTTCTTATAGTTTGTTGGATTTGTTTGTTAAGGGTCTTAGGACGGGCCGAAACTCTTTGATTTCGTTTATACATTGTTAAGATGAAGAGATTTGGTAGGGGGCATTTTCCGTTTTCTGGATATAGGGTCGGGAAAGGAAGAGAAAGGGAAAATTGCGTAATTCATAATGGTTTACGAGATAAGCTGCATTTCCACCTCTTCCTTCGCCTTTCGCTACTTTGAAGCTATCCAACAAAGTGTTAGTTTCTTAACCGAAGATTCACGAAACCAACTATTATGATAGATCACTGGTTGGTTTAAGCATGTTCCAAAAACTCGATAAGGTCGAGTTCCCTGTTTAACCTTACTATGTATTCTGAACTTGGTAGTTGATCACATTGCCTTATTACATTAATACATCATAGGACAAATCAAGGTTGAACAGAGAATAAAGTTAATTTGAAATTTAGTGTGAAAATCAGTATTGGCTTTTAGTAAATAGTACCTCATCTTTAAACAAAGACAGATCAAGCAAGTTAGATCGTGTCTTATTTTTGCATTGAAAGACGCCAGAATCAAGTTGAAATCTTTCTCCTTTTGTCGGACTCACTTTTTTTCCTGCTGATTTGGCCTCTACTTGCGTCTCCGCATTGATAAAGTTTTTTTTTAGTTGCTGTGTTTATCAAAACCTAATTGACATCCTACCTGCTCATTATCTGTCAATATTCTTTTTTTTTTTCCTCTTTACCCCAAAATCATGGGTTTTTCCTAACTTTTTATTTCTTATTTTTTCCCTAAATTTTTGGGTAGTGGTTAGGGGCTGAATTGCTTACTCGAGACTGATAACAAGTGTAACATATAAGCTACTTAAGTACGAGTCCATCACTGCCCGGTTTTTGGATAAAGCTAATGATTATGTGTGGGCTCTGTTTGGAGGTTTTATTCATTGCCAAATTATTGCTTATCTCAAGAAACTGTGGTGCTACCATAATAATAATCATTTTAGTCGGGAGATAAATGTTGCCCATTTCCTTTTCAATTTGCTCCAAAGAAGGGATCATGAAAAGAAAAGATGGGGTGATCGTTTTTTTATGACATGTTGTGGATTGGTAGATTTCCTGCTTTAGTCAGAAGTCAGAACCCATTTAATTATCCCATACTTCTAAATCATGGTGAGGTTGGATAACCCATTTGCCCATTTCATCACTCATTTGCAACCTTCATAAAGTGCAATGAAGTCTTACTCATACCATATTCTTTGAATTTGATTATCTCATTTACCCTTATCACTAGGAGTATATATTAGACATTCGGATCCTGAGTGGAGCGACCCCTTGTGAATTATGATGCGTTGCATCTTGAGTTTCACGGTAGAAAGCCGTGACAACCACAACCCATTAACTATTGTACCGTGATCAAACTTGAACGTGACCGTAACCCGAGGAGTGATTCCATGATGGACAATGAACATTTTGATTGGGCATATTTCACCTCCAATCTTCTTCTTTAAGCTCAATCATCCTTGGTACCTATTCTTATGTTCGGGAAAGAGATTCATTTATGAGATATAGCATCTTAGGTGTGGTGCTGGTACGTTAAATGTTTTACTCAAGAGTGTCCGAGTATGATTCCTCAATGTCTCCTCTATCAAAGCTAGTATTTCAGTGTCATTAGGTGAAAAATAGAAATTATTCCTCATGTACTATTCTTTTACTTTACTATTGGTTTAGCATGTGGGACTTAAATTGTAGGACAATATTGTGGGGTCCCTTTGTTTTGTTTGTTAAGAAGGGTGAATTTTGTACGTACATGCAAATGCAATTGCTGAAAACCACCGATCAAAGACATTATACCTGTACTAGCTAAGTATGACTACCCTAGGTTTGCTATTGCAATTGTCCTATGAAGTTGAACATAGAACAAAAAAAATTAATGGACCAGATTGTTTTCTGCATAACAGCGATTTCTCAAGATGGCTTTCTTATAATATCCCTACTTAGGATATGTAGCACTGATTCAATTTTTGTGTAAGCTTTTTCTAATTTCATAGGAGAGTAACCCACATGCTCACAACTCAGCAGTTCCCCTTTCTGTGAGCAGTAGTTGGGCATTGATTTCCATGAACCCAGCTCACACGTGTTGTTGTCCATTCTAAAGGGCTGATTAGGGTCCCTCTTTTCCTTTGTAATTTAAAGTAAATCCGATGGAGGGGTCTACTCCTCGCAATCCAATCCAGACCAAGTGTAACGTCGTGTTTCGGCGCACATTTGAAGGTGACAAATTAATCTACATGAAATCGAGAAATGTTCTCTCTGTAATTACTTGGGAGATGATTTGTTATTACTTGACGATTGTGATTTGATCCGAGTCGTAGAATCTGTGTTCAAATTGCAATCTTGCTTACTTTGTTAACTTAAACTTCGTGGTGAAAAGTGATGTTACGTTCGGTTTGAATGAGAGGAACTAGTACAATGTTATGACCCCAGGCGCCAGCTAAAAATCCATTACTGGGTCAAGCGAATCACCAACTTAGGAAATGCCTGCTATTTTCTCATGGTTTGGTGTGGTGTGGCGAGCAGTTCTGCTTTTCTCAAAATTGAACCCTATGCAATTGGATCATAATAGAAGCTTGGATTTGACGCACCACAAATCTTTTGTCTATATAATTTTGATGAGACGAGACTTTTATTACAAGCTTAAATGAATCTGCCTCCTAGCATGACTTGAATTCTTGATGTTATATTAGCCTATCATAGAAGTACGGTTTGGTGAATAGGATAATTTATGATTAGTAATACTACCCTTGGAGGATGTTGATGGGATTTTTGGTTTGCCTTGTTTATCACCAACAGTTTTTCCAGTCTCTGTCCTTGGTGTTTATTTTGGCCTACTTACATTAGAGCTAATGACGTAGATTTGTCATAATTTATGCAAGTTTGCATTTTTATCGTTATAATTCTTGTGAATTTCGGGTATATGTGGTGAACTTTGATTTCTTACATACATCGTCGCTACTGTACAGAATTGGTCAATTCACACAACATGGGAGTAGCTGAGTTGGGATTACTACGATACTCTTTCCCCGATAGGTATGAATGTGTGATGAGATCTGTTGATAAGGTTTTGTAAGTGTTGATCTTTTTACAGTTACTTACAGCCACTATCAAAGAATTTGCTTTGCGCATGTAGGTGGTTTTGGCATTTCCCTATACGATTCAACTTGAGATAATAACAATGTCTCGACAGGATCAGCTTTCATAGGTTGGTATACTACAACTCTGATGTTTTAGTTTGTTCTCTCAAATGCGACTGGCCTGTGATTGTAGCTAGAAAGAAGTGCATTCAGTACTTTACGTTGTTGTGAAATTGTGTTTCTCCGTAAACTAGTGGTAAACCTGACAGTTGAGTAGTGAGATGTGGATGAACCTGTAATGTGTAAACTGCCAGTAAGAGTCTAGCACTGCCTGTTACAGCAGCCAGTTTTGCCAGTGAGCATTCCGTATCCATTTTGCGAGTGTTCACTAGCCAATTGTACCGTTTTTACTAGAAGATCGCTCTCTGGAAATTTGCAATGTCGAACCCAACCTGTAGGCAATTTATTTGAACCATAATAAGAGAACCAGGCCATCAATAAATCTTGCAGTAGCCAGAATTGTTAAGGCTGGTGCTTTCTTTAGTAAAGTTGTGACCTTTTTCCTTTACCATCGATAGAGTGTGATGTGAATTAGAGGGCTTGTGCTCTAGTGTGCTATTCCCATTGCTTGTTGCCCCTTGGTTTAACTTTACAATGCCCCTTGGTTTGGTTTTGGGTATTTGTGTTTGTTATGATTCCCGTGTCCGGTAAGAAATCATCTCACGTACGTAGATTTGAATTGAGGAGATTAATTTATAAGTTTAGTGAGTTACTCTTACTTTCAATAGAAAATAGGTTTGATGCATTTGTCGACATTTGTAGTCGATAACTTGATAAGATGGTCTATTACTTTCGTTTGGCACAAGCTTGATGCACAAGCCTAACAACGTTTGTAGTCGATAACTTCGATATAAGATAGAACTCCCTTTGAATCTTATTATAGAAGATATAGAGCACATGAGATTTTGACGAACTCTTGCCATGTAGACTTCTCAGACACATCTTTTTCACAAGTGCCAAAATGGTGAGTAAACTTTGCAAAATCAACCAAATTGGTGTCTCCGTTAGGTGGCGTTATCTTTGCCGTGAAAAAGTGATTATGTGTCCCATGCATTTAATGC